>PVIH01024717.1:0-21818 GCA_004025045.1 Sigmodon hispidus | reverse complement strand
ATCTAAGGATATGATCATGTGGTTTTGTTCCTTTAGTTCGTTTATATGATGGATAACATTTACAGTTTTTCATATGTTGAACCAGCCCTGCATTTCTGGGATTAAGCCTACTTGGTCTTGGTGGATGATATCTTTTATGCATTGTTGTATACGGTTAGCCAAAATTTTGTTGAGAATTTTCGCATCGATATTCATGAGGGAAATTGGTCTGTAATTCTCCTTCTTTGTTGTGTCTTTGAGTGGCTTGGGTATTAGGGTGATTGTAGCCTCATAAAAGGAATTTGGCAATATTCCTTCAGTTTCTACTATGTGAAATAGTTTGAGGAGTAACGGTAGTAATTCTTTGAATGTCTGGTAGAATTCAGCACTGAAACCATCTGGACCAGGGCTTTTATTTTGGGGGAGGTTTTTAATGACCGCTTCAATTTCCTTAAGGGTTATAGGCCTGTTTATGTAATTAATCTGATCTTCATTTAATTTTGGAAGATGGTGCCTGTCCAGAAAGCTGTCTATTTCTTCCAGGTTTTCCATTTTTGTGGAATACAGATTTTCAAAATATGACCTGATAATTCTTTGTATTTCCTGGGGGTCTGTTTTTATGTCCCCCTTTTCATTTCTGATTTTGTTGATTTGGACACTTTCTCTGTGTTTTTTGATTAGTTTGGCTAAGGGCTTATCTATCTTGTTAACTTTCTCAAAGAACCAACTCTTAGATTCATTGATTCTTTGTATTGTTCTTTTTGTTTCAATTGCATTGATTTCAGCTCTAAGGTTGATTATTTCCTGCCCTCTACTCCTCTTAGGTGAGTTCCCTTTTAATTGTTCTAAGGATTTCAGCGGCACTGTTAGGTCTGTAGTGTGGGATTTCTCAACATTTTTCATATAGGCGTCTAGTGCTATGACTTTTCCTCTTAAGACTGCTTTCATTGTGTCCCACAAGATTGGATACATTGTAGATTCATTTTCATTGAATTCTAGGACGACTTTGATTTCTTTCTTAAATACTTCTTTGACCCAGAGATGGTTCAGCTGATTGATGTTAAGTTTCTATGAGTTGGTAGGCTTTCTTTGGGTTTTGATATTGTTGAACACTAACTTTAGGCCCTGATGGTCCGATATGTTACAAGGGATTATTTCCACTTTTTTGTATCTGCTGATACTTGCTTTATGACCAGTTATGAGGTCGATTTGGGAGAAAGTTCCTTGAGGAGCTGAGAAATATGTATATTGCTTTGCCTTTGGGTGGAAGGTTCTGTAGATATCTATGAAATCCTTTTGCATCATAACCTCATTTTGACTCCTTATTTCTCTGTTGAGGCTCTGTCTGTTTGATCTATCCAGGGTTGAAAGTGGGGTATTGAAGTCTCCCACTATTAGGGTATAAGAATTGATGTGGGATTCGAGCTTTAGCAGTGTTTCTTTTACATATGTAGGTGCCCCTACATTAGGGGCATAATTATTTAGGATTGCAATCTCCTCTTGACCAATTTTTCCTGTGATGAATAAGTAGTGACCCTCTTGGTCCCTTTTTATTGCTTTTAGCTTAAAGTCTCCTTTGTTAGATATTAGGATTGCAACCCCTGCTTGTTTCTTAGGACCATTTGACTGGAAAATCTTTTCCCAACCCTTTATTCTAAGCCTGTGTCTGTCTTTGCAGCTTAGGTGTGTTTCTTGTAGGCAACAGAGGGATGGCTTCTGTTGTTGTATCCATCTTGTTAGTGTGTGACATTTTATAGGAGAGTTGAGTCCATTGATATTAAGGGAAATTAGTGACCATTGATTCATATTTCCTGCCTTTTTTGGTGGTAATTTGTTTTTATTTCCTTTCTCTAGAGTATTCTTCTGTGGATTTATTGATTGTTTGTGATTTCATAGATGTCTCTTTGGTCCTTAGGTTGGAGTTTTCCCTCTAATACTCTCTGTATTGCTGGATTGGTAGATAGATATTCTTTCAGTCTGAATTTGTCCTGAAATACCTTGTTTACTTCATCTATGGTGATTGATAATTTTGCAGGTTATAGTATTCTAGTTTGGCATCCATGCTGTTTTAGCATCTGTATAACTTCTGACCAAGCTCTTCTAGCTTTCATCATTTCCATTGAATAGTCAGACGTTATTCTGAAGGGTCTGCCTTTATATGTATTTTGGTCCTTTTCTTTTGCAGCTCTTAAAATTTTTTCTTTGTTCTGTATGTTTTGTGGCTTGATTATAATGTGGCACACTGACTTTTTTTGGGATCATATCTTTTTGGTGTTCTGTAAGTTTCTTGTATCTTTATAGCCATTTCCTTCTTCAGGTTAGGAAAGTTTTCTTCTATGATTTTATTGAAAACATTATCTGTGCCTTTGAGCTGGTATTCTTCTCCTTCTATTCCTATTATTCTCAAATTAGGACTTTTCATGGTGTCCCAGATTTCCTGAACATTTTGAGTTATGGCTTTTTTAGTTTTACTATTTTCTTTGACTGATATATCTATTTGAGCTACTGAGTCTTCCACTTCAGAGATTCTATCTTCCATCTCTTGAACTCTGTTTGTTATGCTTGTATCGGTAGTTCCAGCTTTTTTCTTCACGTTTTTTATTTCCATGTTTGCCTCATTTTGTGCCTTTTTTATTGCTTCTATTTCAGCTTTTAGTTCCTGGCATGTTTCTTTCATAGATTTGTTCATCTCTTCCAATTTTTTGTTTGTATTTTCTTCTATTTCTTTAAGGCTTTTTTTCATATCTTCTTTGAGAGCCTCGATGATCATCAAAAAGGAATTTTTGGTGTTGCTTCCTTCTGTTTCCTCTTCATTGCTCAGTTCATGTCTTGTATTTGTAAGATCGCCACTCTCTTCTGGAGTTACCATGTTGTCCTTTGTATTATTATGTAATTTTTTGTACTGACGTTTGCCCATGTCTTCAGTGGTTCACGATTAGGTGGGTCCTGGTCAGTTGTGGCACTTAGGTTTGTGTGCCTCCTGTCACCTTTCTGGTTAGGATCTAATTCTGTCTTTCAGAGACCCCTGCAGTTGTTGGTTTGCTCAGTTTGAGGTCGTGGTGGGTAGCCTTGCAAATTCCCTCAGCAGGAGCTGTGGGTGTGTTGACGGGCCGAGTTTACCTGCCCCTGCTCCACAGTGTTCTGAGACTCTGCAGACAGCACTTGGTCCCAGGAGCAGAACCTGAAGCAATGGGAGCTCAACTCTCCCTCCCAGGCTGGGATATAGGCACTGAGGCCTGGTGTCCCCTCCTCACCTCTGGGTGGGGTCTGAATCTGCATTTCAGAGACCCCTGTAGTTAGCTCGCTCATTTTGAGGTCGTGGCGGGGAGCCATGCAAATTCCCTCAGCAGGAGTTGTGGATGTGGTCAGGGACAGAGTTTACCTGCCCCTGCTCCAGAGAGCGCTGGGATTCTGCAGACAGCACTCAGTCCCGCCTATACCCCTTTTTCACAGTGGCAGGAATGTGGGTATCAACCCGCATGCAATCAGGTATGCTCTTCTTGGGCTCCAAACCTCGGTGGCACCAAGCCTCAGTGGAATCCAAGTGCAGTGCGCAAGCCTCGCATCCTGTGCTAGAAAAATTAACTTTTCAAAGTAGCCAGCCAAACATGAGGGTACTGTACCATCTCCAAAGCAGCAAAGGCTTGTAGAATCATGGCTGCTAACGATGTTGAGTGAACCTAATATGGCAAATGCTTCACAGGCACACTAGGAATATCAGCACCATCAGGCCAGCCAGAGCTCCCACCCCTGCCCACTCTTTAAGGTGGCCCATAACGGTGGAAATCCAGGACAGTCCTTCTGCTAGCCCCACAACTATCCGAGTTGAATTCACCGTGACAATAGCCACTTTCAGCTGCTCCATCAGGTGATCAAATTCTCCTGTCCAATTACCTAAAAGATATCTAGACAATTGTTTAGACAAGTTAGCGGCATGGGTAAAATTCTCATACTGTACGCTGGTAATACACAGCCCTTGGAACTTCCATTCACAGCCAAGCTGAGCTAGCTGCCACAAGACATCAACTTGCTCCTAAACTAAATCAATCCTTTGATTGACAATCATCAATCCTCCTTTCAACTGGGCAGTGGAACTCTGCTGTAAATCTAGGGCCCATGTTGTTCTAGCTGAAATATCATTCAAGACTTGTGTGGTTTGCACTGTGAGACTCATGGCAATGGCAGTGGTGGTGGCACTAGCAGCCACCAAGGAAATGGCTGCAACTATGGCAGCAGTTATTCTGAAATCTCTCTTAGGTCTAAAAACTGTCATGGCATTTGGAGCCACTACAGGAACTGGTATCCATCTGGGCAAGTGTGCTACAACAGCAAATCTAAACTCTCTAGCATTCCAGCATTGAGAATAAAAGCAACTGTCACTAGAACAAGTGCTGAAAGCAAACCGACTTACAATAAACATAAAAGGAGGAATAACACACACAGGTGTAGGCTCATATTTAATGAGAGAATAATTCTTAGCTATTCAGCAACTACCTCTGAGAACTCGATGTCTAGTGAAATTGCATGTAAAATTTCCCAATCCAAAAAATCCTCCCTTAATCATAAGTAAAGCTTCAGCATGTAAACTACTACCATTAACCCCGCATAAAAGCCAATTATCAAAAGGATTCACACTCATCCTCATCTGGTTATGACTCTTACTAACCCTCAATCCAGGGGAAAAGATAAAATCTTTACTATCATCTGCCCAAACTGTGCTTTGTGATTGACATCCTGTCCAAGGCAACATCCCGCCCTTATTGTTGCCCAAACAAAAGGGGGCCCACTTTGGCTGAGAAAGGGGAAATTCCACCCAAGAAAGAGGTAATTCAGTCACTCCCGTACCAGGAACAAAGCCATAAATCCAAATAGCATTGGCTGTAACTGAACAGCTCCCTGTCTTAGCATAAAACTGACCAAAGCATCCAGTCTGAAACATGGACAGAGGAATGCAGGGAGAAAATTGAATGGTACTATTCCAATCAGTGTCAAAACATAAAGGTCCTTCTAAAGCAAAAGTTCTATTTTCTCCCAGAGGGGCTATTTCTGCATCTAAAGGATAATAGGGAATGTCACGAGACTTATTGGTAGTAAAATGACATGGAAAAAGCTGAGCATCATGCCAAACTGGCATTGGTTTGGGAAACACCAACAGTATTCCCCATCTTGATTCCATCATTAATATGTGGCTCAGCAAGAGCATCATCAGGATCAGCAGCAACATCTGTTCACTGTTCCTCGCCATCTTTCTTTTCACTTGAAACTCTTCTGGTCAGGTGTTCTGGAACCCACACTGGATCCTGCTGATCCTGGGGAAAATCACAAACAGACCCTTGTGCCCATGTCAGCACAGGATCAGGCCCTTGTCAGAGGCCTGTCAAGATGTCCTTCCATTTTACTATGCCTTTACAGGCACCATGAGGGGCAGCATGTCTATCTGCTGCAGAGTGCCTGTGAGCATCCAGATTTAAAAAATTAAGAGTAAATAAAGCTAAGGAAAGTCTCTCTTCAGGGTATGGCCATGGCCAATTTCCCCTGTTTGTTTTAGTAAACATGCCTTAAAGGTGCGATGGGCACATTCCATGATGCCCTGTACTTGAGGATTATAAGGCAATCCATGATTAAGTTGTACTTCTATTTGTTGACAAAATGAAGAGAATTGTCGACCTGTGTAAGCCGGGCCATTATCAGTCTTTAACTGAAGAGGCTTACCCCACGAAGCCCATGCTTCAAGGCAATGTGCAATAACATTACATCCCTCTTCACCAGACATAGCAGTAGCATGTATGATACCCAAACAGGTATCCACTGACAAATGAATATACTTAAGCATGCCAAATTCTGATATATGAGTCACATCCATTTGCCAGATTTTCATGGGTAAGAGACCACGGGGATTTACTCCCAAGCTAGGTGGATTCAGAAAAGTAACACACTGTTGACAGTCTAAAACTATTTGTCTGGCATCAGCTCTGGACAAGGAGAACGTCTGCTGCAGAGTCTTAGAATTGACATGAAAAGACAGATGAAATTGTCTTGCATTGTCAAGGGCAGAGACAGGAAAGAACCATGGTTGTCTAGTGGCTAGATCTACTACTGCATTACCCTCACTTAGAGGTCCAGGCAATCCGGAATGAGCTCAAATATGTTGGGAAAAAAATTGTGCATGTCTTGCTAGAATCAACTTCTGCAACTGTTGGAATAAGGCATTGATAGTATCAGGAGGCTTAATAGGTCCAGCTACTTCTAAAAGTTTGAGCGCATTAACCACATAAACAAAATCAGAAATCAAATTAAAGGCAAAATGACAGGCTTTAAACACTTCAACCACAATCTGCAATTCCACTGTTTGAGGTGACTTAGGTGAAAATTGAAACTGTACAGGCTGTTGGTTGTGGACCATATAAGCTCCACATCCTGTTTTAGAACCATATGTAAAAACATTCACAGCTCCAGCTATGGGCTGAGATGCAGTGGCTTTTGGAAAGACCACCGGGTGTTCCTTAAAGAATGTCATTAGTGGATGTTGGGGATAATGATTGTCAATATGTCCAAGAAAACTGCATCATAAAATGGCCCACTCATCAATGGTGGAACACAAGATAGATATTTGAAAAGCAGTATAGGGAACAATAAAAGCTACTGGAACTACGCCAAAAAACTGAATGGATTGTTGGATGCCAAGTAAAGCCAAAGTTGCGACTGCAGTTGGATAATGCTCAATGGATTTTGCAGGTGAAATCTTAGGATGGATCCATAACAATGGACCTTTCTGCCATAACAGTCCTGTAGGCTGTCGCATGGTAGAAAGAATGCACATAACAATGTCTTGATCTTCCTCAACTCTCTTTAAACTCGCTTGCTGCAATCTCTCCTCCACAAGTCTAAGAGCACCTCTAGCGGCATCATCCAACTCTCTAGGTGAATCCAAGGCAGAATTGCCTTGCACAATAGCATACAATGGTTTGAGTTCATAGTTATCTAATCGTAAATATCCTCTTATCCAATTGATATCTCCTAACAGCTTTTGAAAATCATTCAAATTCTTTAACTCATCTTTTCTAATTTCTAACCTCTGGGGAATTACTCTGTTGTAAACAATCTTGGCTCCTAGATAATCAACAATGTTTCTAAGCTGTACCTTCTCAGGAGCAATAAACAACCCTCTATCCTTAAAGGAACTTACAAGGGTAGTATAGGCTTCATCTAGCATTTCTCTGGTTTTGGCTGCTAATAAGACATCATCCATATAATGTACACAACGAACTTGTGGAAACTTCTGTCTAATTGGCTGTAATGCTTGACCTACAGAAAGTTGACACATAGTGGGACTATTAGCCATGACTTGCATCAATACTATCCACTCAAATCTCTGATAAGGCTCCTCATGATAACATGAGGGAAGTGTGAAAGCAAATCTTTCTGTATCTCTTTTATATAAAGGTATGGAAAAGAAGCAATCCTTAATGTCTACTGCTATGATATGCCATTGTGAAGGCAAGGCCATCAACAATGGAAGCCCTCATTTTGTTTGGCCCATAGATTACATCTGATTATTTATAGCTCTTAAATCATGCAGTAATCTCCATTTTCCTGATTACAAAAATAGGTGTATTCCAAGGTGATACTGAACTTTTAATGTGTCCTAACTGTTCTTGGACTAAAGCCCTAGCTGCCTGCAACTTTTCAAGGGTAAGGGGCCACTGGGGGATCCATACAGGCTCTACTGTCTTCCAAGTTATGGGAATTCCTTCCCCATTGGCCCCTAGGAAAAACCCAACCCCTGCCTTGGTACTCTGGGTTGAGGTTCAATAGGATTCTTTCTGCCTTGCAGATGTTTTCCTACGCCAAAATTTGGATGAAACCCCATATTTTTCAACATATGTTGTGATGCTGATGAATATTCATTAGAAAACTGAAAACCCATGTCCTTAAGTAAGTCTCTGGCCCACAAGGAGACAGGTAAATCTAAGACATATAGCTGGATATGTCCAGCTTGACCTTCATCACTCTTCCAAGGGAATAGCCTGGAACTGACTGCTGGGGCATCTGCATATCCCAAGTCCCTTTTAGCTGAATATTAATGTCCTTTTGTACATCCAGGGCTTGTGCCACACTGGCAGAAAAATTATTGTCCTGGCTATACCAGGGACTAAAGGCCAGAACACAGCCTTTTTAGAAAACATTGACAGTATCTCAAGTATACAAGAAACATAAACTGCCGCATAATTCTGCAATCTTACTTCTTGGAATTTAGCCAAGAGAAATAAAAATATGTACTCCCCTATTACAGGTTTGTGAACAAAAAAATTCATACTTTTTTAAGACAACTTAAAGATGTCATTACCATTTCACCTGTATCAGGCCTGTCCTCTCAGGCCAAGAAGTATAAAAAATGCAATACATTAACACTGTCCAATTTAGATACTGTTCTGGACTCAAGCATGCTCATGTGAGCCCACTCCAATCACTGGGTAAGCTAAGCATAACTCTGTTCTGACTGCCTTCCATGCCCCTGGGCTGAAAGCACACCCTAAAACACCACTCCCACCTTCCATATAGGGAGAGGGAGCTGAAGGCATGGCTTGACATGCTGGAGACACACAGCACTCTCCTCTATCTGGATCTTACTTCTTCTTGCAGATTGATCTAACTAGCTCCTCCTCCTCTTCTGAGCTCTGTCCTTGCAGATTTGAGATATCAAGGGCCTCCAAGTCAGAATAAAGTCCTCCCTTTCTCCTCGAGATATCAAAGGTTTCAAAGTCAGGATAAAGCCCTCCTTTTCTCTTTCAGATATCAAGGGTCTCTTCATCAGGATAAAGTCCTCCTATTCTCCTCCCTTGTTCATCCCTCAAGCTTCCTGTTTCTCCAGAACGCTCCTCCTTCAACTGGTCTAAAGCTGCTTGTCTTTCCTCCAGTGCTGCAACGCATCTCTCATCTTCTAGGCACCCCCTAATCAACTTCCAGATAGGCCTTACTGCCTTAAGTGTTCCCTGCTCATAGGCAGAATCTATGTCCCTTCCTAATTTCTCCCATGAAGCAACTGTAAGGTTGCCAGACATTGAAAACAATGGTGCAACTGAATCACATTCCTGTAAAAATCTCTCCAGAATAATTGCCTTGATTTTAAGATCCTTAGAATGTAGCAGCTCATGCAGAGCCAAAAAAAATTGGATGTGAGGTTGAAGACCCCATCCTTATATAACTTTTACTCCTTATTTTAAAAATCTTTTCTGAGCTTTTCCCAAAGAGCCCCTGTTATAGCTGTTACTTTCACTTTAAACTCAAGTTTGCAATAATTGTCACTGTCACTTTAAAGCAAAATTTGCAACTTCAGTTACTTTCACTTTGAGCCCAAACTGCTGTTACTGTTACCTTGAGCTCAAGGTTACTGTGCATCTACAACAACAAAAGATTACACCCACTCGTCAGTGAGCTTGCCATGCATCCACAGCATCAAGAGGTTACACCCACTCATCAATGAGTTCCCTCTTCTCTGCCTTTATCTACAGGTCGGAGCTACCCTGCTAGCGCCAAGAGGTTTCACCCACTCGTTGGTGAGCTCCCCCTTCTCTACCTTTTCTTTATAGGCCAGAGCTACCTCGCTCTAATTGTGGATCCCACTTTACCTGGGACTTACCGGTACAACCCCCCAACCCCGACTGCAAAGAGTTCTGAATCCTGTCGTTCGTTGGTGCAAGTGTAGTTCTTATCTGCCAGGGTTTCTTTCTTATCAGCTCCCCGTACAGGCCACTACTTGTCACTCACAACCTCGACAGCAAGGAACACGCAACACCGGATCCTTCTCTCAGCAGTTTACTCGGGTCCTTTACAATCTGGTTTCTTCTGACGAATGACTGACTGGTTGACTGACTGATTGACTGACTGACTAACTAACTAACTAACTAACTAACTAACTGAACCCTGAGGGAAGCCTGCTCTTAGCCCTCAGGGCATCCAATCCAAGATAGCCACTTGGGCATCACCAATAGGCTCAGATATGCGGAAGCAAGCCAGATCCTTGGCCTAGCCAAATATGGAGTTGTTTACCAGGGAGAGTGCTCAAGGCCAGGGCCATCTTATAGTGTGGCTGTACGCAGCTCTCTACACTTGAGTGTGGTTTTAGTGTCCCATAACCCTCTGGTACTCTTGGATGAGGAGAAACCCAGCCATAATCCTTTTTTAACCTTGATTAATTTATGCATACAATAGAAAAAAAATGATTCTTAATTAAGAAGTAATTCAACTTTGTCAACACAGGCTCTCTGCATTGGAAAGTCACCCCACAAACAGGATTTGCAACCCAGTGATCACAGTATAGTGATTCGGACATCTTTTCCTCCAAGTGACTTGTGCTACTCCCTCAATACAAGTACTCATTTCACGATTTCCTAGCTTCTGTCTTATCTTCCAACAGAGAGTTGGTCTATGGCTGTGACTAGATCCATCAAGGTGTTGTAAACTCAAAAGTAAGGGAAGAGAAGCTATAGAGAAGAGAATTCAGGTGATCCATGGATCCAGCTATCCAGAGGGGATCAGAATGGGCTGAGGACCACACTCAGAAGATTCTGCAGCCTCTGGACTCAGGAGACAGAGCTAGTTTGCTATCACATACTTGGGATTTGGATGCCAGCTTCAGTGGATAGACTGAACCTGACCCACGATCTACAGAGCATTTTAGTCCTTAAGGAAGCTGTGACCCATGCAGCACTCATTGGCTTTACTGTGCTGTGAGCACAGAGTCCTGTCTATTGCTGCTGTAACTTTGCCCTATGCACTCATCTGCTGGGCTAGTCCCTGGTTTTCTGCAGCCAGTTGTGTCTCCACACAACATTTCTCTTCTGCCGGTCAGTCTGTTTTTTCCTCTGTGTAGAGTGCCCATGCTCCTGAGTCTATCGTAAGCCTGTGATGTCACACAATCCTTGCTGGAACTAGCATCACTTATGTTTAGAGCTCTAAGGTCACATCTTCCTCCTCTCAGATGTCCCCAGGGCCCTGAGTAACAGACAGCATTGTTGCTGTTTATGACACCCCAGGAATGTTGGCTGAGTGTAAGAATGCTTTGAATGAAAAATGCAAGTGGTTTGAAGTCACCTTAGGATACTCTAAGATGCCCTGGCATTATTTATATTTCCTGTAACCCTGCTGTCACTTCAAACTGACTCTTCTTTCCTTGATAATACCAATGGCTGTCTTACCTACTTCCTTTTTCTTGTGATAATTTTGTATTCCCAAGGCCCTGTTAGGTGAAAAATCAACTGACTCTAGATGAACTGTTAATAACTATACATTTCATGAATACTTTCATGGTTTTTAGTGTTCTACTTTCCTTTTTGTTATTATCAATAAAGTCTCAATGTTTATCCATGTATACACTTCTTCTAACTCCCTTCCCACTCCTGCTCTGCCCAGGCACTCTCTCTTCACTACATCATTTTATATCCTCCCCAGAAACGGCAGGACAAATGTCCCAAGGTGGCTTATTTCAAGATCTACTCCAGGTAGATCTGCTTTCTTCTCACCAATATTCAGACTGGGTGACGTGTTTCTCTGAAGCGAATGGGCTCCAAAATGCCTGTCAAAGGCGTTGGAGATCTTAAGCTTCTCAGTGGTTGTGGTTTGCAGCTTGGGCATGCTTTGCTTTTTGTTAATGAGTGAGTGAATCCCCTGCTTGTCTTTCTACTTTTGTGAATGTCGCTCAGGAGGATATTCTCCAAATATTTCCACTTGCCTGCAAATTTTACTATATCATTTTTTTTGACTGCTAACTAATACAACATTGTGAAGATGCACCATAGTTTATTAATCCATTCTTTATTTGAGGGGCACCTAAGTTGATTACAGGTACTTGCTATTATGAATAATGATGCTATGAACATAGTTGAGCTAATGCCATTTGGACTCCATACATTAATCTATAGGGTATATGCCCAGTAGCGAAATTGCTTGGAGTTAGGTTCCCAGTTTTCTAAGAAACCAACATACTACATTCCAGAGAGGCTGAATAAGATTACACTCCCACCAACAATGGAGGATTGTTCTCCATGCTCTGCAACTTCTCCAGCATAGGATGTCATCTGTGTCTTTTATCTTGGCCAATCTGACAGATCCAAGTTTGTATCTCAAAGTTGCATTCTCTGGTGGCTAAAGATGATGAGCACTTTTTCAGGTGCCTTTCAGCCATTTGTAATTCTTCTGCTGAGAATTCATTTTTTAGATCTGGACCCCATTTTTTGATTGGGTTATTCAAGGTTTTGGGTTCTAGAATCTTGAGTTCTTTATATATCTTAGAGATCAGTATTCTATCATTTGTAGGGTTTGTGAAAATCTTTTCCCATTCTGTAGGCTGTCCTTTTCTATTATTGATTCATTCCTTTACTTTATAGAATCTTCTCAGTTTCAGGAGGTCCCACTTATTGGTGGTTTTTCTTAGTGTCTATGCTACTGGTGTTATATTTAGGAAATGGACACCAGTGCCAATGAATTGGAGAATATTTTCCACGTTCTTTTGTATCAAGTTTAGTGTGGCTGGTTTTATGTTGAGGTCATTGATCCAATAGATGTGAGTTTTGTGCAGGGTGATAGGCTTGGATCTATTTGCATTTTTCTATACCCAACACCATTTGTTAAAGGTACTATCATTTTCCATTGAATATTTTGTCAAAGATCACATATTCATAGGTGTTTAGGTTAATGTTAGGACCTTCAGTTTGAATCCATTGATCCAAAAGTTAGTTTTTATGCCAAGACCAGGCTGCTTGTATTACTGCAACTCTACAATATAACTTGAAGTAGGGGAGGTGATGCCTCCTGAGATATTTCTGTTGATGAAAATTGTTTTGGAAATAATGGATTTCTTATTATTCAAAATTAAATTGAGTATTGTTTTGTCAATGCCTGTAAAAACTTGTGTTGGAATTTTGATGGGAAGTGCATTGAATCTGTAGATTACTTTTGCTAGAATTGCCATTTTTAATATTTTGATCCTACATATCCATTAACATGGCAGATCTTTCCATTTTCTGATATCCTCTTCAATTTCCTTCTTCAGTGATTTAAAGGTTTTGTCAAATAGATCAGTTACTTCTTTGGTTACAGTTACTCCAAGGTATTTAATGCTATTTGCAGATATTATAAAGTGTCAAGTTAACCTTATTTGTTTTTCAGCCCTTTTATCTTTAGTATACAGGAGGGATACTGATTTCTTTGAGTTAATATTGTTTCCTGCTACATTGCTGAAGGTGTTTATCAGCTGTAGAAATTCCCTGGTAGAATTTTTGTGGGTCACTTATGTATACAATCATATCATCTGCAAATAGAGATTATTTCACTTCTTTTTCGATTTGTATTCCCTTAATCTCCCTTTGTTCACTTATTGCATTAGCTGAAACTGCAAGAACTATATTGAATAAATAAGGAGAGAGAGAACATCCTTTACTAGTTCCTGATTTGCTGGGATTTCTTTGAGCATTTCTTCATTATTTCGATGTTGGCAGTTGGCTTCTTGTAAATCACTTTTATTATATTTACATATTTTTCTGTATTCCTAGTCTACCTAGAACTTTTCTCATAAGGGGGTGTTTGATTTTTTCAAAGCCTTTTTCAGCATCTATGGATATGGTCATGTGGGTTTTTTCTTTCAGTTATTTATATGATGCATGACATTTATAGTTTTTATATATGTTGCAACATCCATGCATTTCTGGGATGAAGCTTACTCGATCTTTGGGGATGATTCATTCAAAGGTATCCAATTCTGAGCATAGTATCAAAGCTTTTGGATTCTCTGAGATCAAGTTACATTTTATTGCTATTACTACTCAACATTATGCTTCTTTCAAGACTTAACCTACTGATTATATCTCACTGGAGTTTTCTAATACATTTAATATTATAAGTCAAACCCATCTTCTCCTTGGCTAGAACCTGATAACTCTTGCTTCCAATCCCTAGAAATAATTCATTATTTTGTCCAGATCAATGACATAATGATTTTTTCACATGGCATTACTGAAAAGAAAAAAAAATATTTGTCTGGTGATACTTTTCTGTAAAATGTCCAATAGTATTCAATGGTGTTCCTGACTCTATTATCTTTGGGGTTTTAGTAGGATTCAGACTTTCAAATCTTGGTGAATGTAAAATTCCAGAGCCATTAGTCTCCTGGGGCAAAAACATCCCAAAATGAGAAATACTACCTCACAGTTTGAAAAGATATGAGCATAAAATGACCTGTAGCAATTTCAGTCATTAATCTCTTAGAATAGTTATTCTCAACCTCTGAGTTCTGACCATGTTGAAGAGTCAAATATCCATTTCACAGGATTTGCATATCAAATATTTGACATATGAAATATTTATTTTATGATTGATAAGAGTAATAAATTTATATTTATAAAGTAGCAACAAGTAATTTTATGGTTGAAGTGACCACAAAATGAAAAACTCATTTAAAGGGTCACAGCATTAGAGAGACTGAGAACGACTGTCTTAGAATTATGTTTTAAATGCCACGAAGTTAAAACTGAACATAAATAATGAAAATATCTTATAATTGCCTGAAATAATAAAAACATTATTATTATTAATAATACTGCTTGCAATTTACGATTAATCTAGATTCAAATAGATATTGAATGAGGACCAAATTAGTATTAATTGCAGATACTCCTCGCAAGTAATAAAGTGCCCAGATTATTATGATCTTTTTTTTTATATATCCTTATTATTTGGCGATTTCATGTCATGTGCCCCATCAAACTCAATTTTCAGAACTCTCAGATTCATGCCCACTCTTATGATCTCCCCATTCATGCTGCTCACTTCACAACACATAATTCTTCACACCTGAATGAGTAGTGTGGTTCCATATCAGGTACATGGCCAAGTGTTGTGCTTAATGCTTTTAATTCTAAAGGTGTAAAAGTAAATGTCACTGATTGTTTTAAAACTGATTGGTTTCTCATTCCCCTGTGCTTTATAGTTTAAAAGTTTGATTTTTGTAACATTAATTTTGTAAATACTACCTATAGATATAATTGTTTAAGTGTTAGAGCAATATGATGATGTTTCAAATTCACCCAACATAAAGTATTAGGATCTATTTTTAAGTAGAACAAAAACAGATTGAAGAATTCATGTTTGCTATTTCAAAAAAAGTTAGCAGATATTGGATAGTATACAGATAAGGAAAGAAGCACATAAATTATAGTAAGAAGTATAAATTAGTTCTGTCACTATGATGCTTCCTGGGGGAAAATGCCTTAGGATAGAACTGCCATATGAACTTGCTATACCTCTTCTAAGCAGGAGCTAAAATTAAAATGAAATCAGAGCATATCATTATCATATTCATAAATTCATTATTCACAAAAGCTGTAATACAAACCTGTAAGATACTCCCCCAATTAATAAATGGATAGATATGTGTTGTTAATACAAAATGGAGTGCTAGGCAGAAATAAAAGAGTTAAACTTTGCTGTTAAAAATAAATGTAACTGTTAGACACTGTAAAACAAAATAAATTTAATAAAGTCACATAATGTATTTTTAAAGGGAACAGCTAAAATATTTGGACTAAAAATAAAAGAGCAACTAGAGTACAGGTACAACACTCATAGAAGGAGGAAGGCAAAGTAGAGAAAGGAGGGTAGCCATGAAGACGCATTTACTATTTGCAATTTACACAATTTAGCATTTATCATATAATAGTGAAAGATCAAAGTATGTCTATTTTCTTAGTATTTCACACACATCAAATAAATATAACAAATATTGCTAAACACATACACACACACACACACACACACACACACACACACCATCTTCTGTAACCTATAAAACTTACCTCTCTTGGTTTCTACATAGAAAACAGAGATTACTTTACCACTGAAGAAACTATATATTTAAAATTTTTATAATACTAATGTTCAGTGTTCTGTTTGCTGCATTGTTCACAAGCTTTCTGTCTCAACAACTCTTTTGTTATCATGTTACTTTACCAACAGTTGTTTTATTCTCACAACAAATTAATTCTGGAAAACAGAAACACAAAAAAGTCATTAATTTTTATTGTGTGAAATGGAGCATCTCAGAGAACATTGTAATTCAATTCTTACTCAGGATAAATAGAAGTTTCTCTGAAAAGTATTAGCACTGTGGATTACCCAGTACCTGTGCCCATTTTTCTCAGGAAAGTTAACTTTTAGAATTTTGTACAAGTTCCCTGAGTAAAACTAAAGGAATGGCATCAAATTCCTGCTCTCAAGAAAACAATCACATGTCTAAAGTAAGTTGGTATTGTGTAGAACTTTTGTCATTTTAATAGTCACACTATCTTATGACAATATTCAGGCTACTGATACATATTTGTAATTTAATTACCTAACTACTACAATGAAAGTCTAAAATTAGAACAAAGTAAGTATTTGTTAAATGAAATAATTATATAAGAGAAATGTTTATTTTAGAGCTAGTGCTATGAGTAAATAGGCTAAAGAAGAAAAGGGGGAAGTCATTATTTAAATCCTACAATCATTAGAATAGTAGACAAAGATCTGAGTTAATGTCTTCTTTGTATCATGTCTTCTACTTTCTAAATACTACTTCTTTCTTGAAGTCGGTGATCAATTGCTTTGTCCTAAAATTCTAAACTAAGAACAACTTGCTAATTATCATTTTTAGTACTCAGAAAGCAATTCAAATATAATTATCAAAAAAGTCAGGTAGTTTTTTTTTTTCTAATTCAGGATCTATGGTTATCAATAGCATACATTCCCTATATGTTTTCAATCATTTTATTGTTGATAAATAATGAAGACATATGTGTTCAGGTAGCTCTGACATGTTTTAGTTTAAAACATAGATGATAGTCATAAAAGAAATCATTTAATCTAATAATCATCTGTGTTTGAATTAAAAAATATCTGAATAAACAAAAGTCCATTTTTTAATGTAAAATACCACATTGACTAAATTCACTGTGCAGTGGAAAGTACCAGTTTGAAGGATCATGGTGCTATTACCACATACTATCACTTTGATTACACCTATAATAATCATACATACTTAATGCAAACACTCACCAGGGGCTGTCTCTAGATATCTCTTGATGTCCATGAGTGTGCTGACTCCATTTGCTCTGATTAAGTATCCCTGTATTGCAACATCATGAGCCTAAGGAGTACGGTCTGAATCTATCTAAGCATGAAAATTTTGAAATCAGATGAATAAAGCTCCTGAGAAAACTGGTGCATCATAAATCCCTTGAGTTTTTCTTTGTGCTAGGGAGATTACTTTCAGCAGAAGCCAGAGTCTTTGAAATGTGTATAATCTCTAGAGGATTTCAGAAGATCTGAACTCATCTCTCAATTAAATGGTGGGAATAAAGGTAGCATAGATGTGGTAATGAAACATAGCACTTATTTCTGTATTCATCTGAGCATATAATCAGAAGAAACAGAAGAAAGAGTGCATTGATGTGAACTAAGTCCTACTCTAAAACAATAATGTTTATAAACTTTTATGAGGTAATGAAGCAATGAGAGTAGTAGAAGAACAATTTTGCCAGCTTTTCTTGCTTAAATAATGCCCTCTTCTAAAGCATTTTGGAGAAGAAGCAATGTTTTAAATGTAGATAACTCTTTCAGACATTATTGTGTGTCTATGATGTGTGAAAGAGTAGAGATCAAAAATCTGAGTTACCTCTGAAGCATGTAACAAATAACCTTTCAAAGCAAAGGTTGAGAGAAGCAAACAATGATAAGTCTAAGTCCATCTCAAGTATAATAGGGCTTGTTATGTGGATCAAGAAATAAGGAGAATAAAAGTAATGTACATTCAAATTCCCTGCTCCAAAGAAAAGTATGTTGGAGACTGTATGCCTGAAGGCTGAAAATGGATGCACCAAAGTTACAAAAAAACTTTGGATATCTATCCAGGTAGCCAAATGTCATCTTGGTCATTTGCAGAATTTGGAAGTTGCTTGCCTTTTTTGTTTACTTAGGAAATATTATATCCTTCTGTGGTCGTTCATAGAGTTGAAGATTAATTATAAGAATAGTTTTCTTTAGTTATAATAAATTAGATGTGCAACTTTGAACTCACAATGATAAGGTAGATAAAAGAATAAATTCTTTAATGATGCTAAATAGACTAGCAATTGTAACTCTAATTCTTTCTTGATAGCTGTTTTGTTATGCATAATTTTGATAAGTGAAAATTAAAACCTTCCTTTTAATTAGACAGAAAACAGGAAGTTATAAATGCTATGAATTATCATTGGATAAAAAAGAAACTTTTTGGCCTATAGCAAGGCATTTTTAGAGGCAGGCAGGAAATCCAAGCATACATAAAGAGGAAGGAGCATGGAGCGAGAGAGAGACTCTATGAGCTGCCGATGAGATAACAAAATGTAATGCAACTCAGGTGAGCCACAAAACACAAGGTAAGATTCATATTAATAGAAATGGGTAAAGATGTGAGATGTAGCTGACAATGAGACCAAGCTGTAGGCCAAACAGCATGTGATTAATATAAGACTTTATGTGATTGTTGAGGACAGCTGGTCAGAATCTCAGGGCTAGCCAGGGCAAATACTTTTAGTAAAGGTGTAAAGTTTCCTGTAATGCCATGTGGTTAAGCCAACATAGTGCTGGGTGAAATAAAAATTCCTGCCATATAGTGGCCATGTGGTGAAGCCAACATGGTGCTGACAAAGCACACCATGTATGGAGGGCACGCCCCTAGGCATGGCAAAGTAAATCCAAGCCCACTCATTCTCTTAAAAAGGGAGTCCATGTTGCAGTCTGTCTCTTAGCTCTTCTGCTTCTTTGCTCCTTTACTTACCTGGCATGTCTCCTGAATAAACATTTATGTGGCACTGGTATTATGAGTGTTTCTCTTGTCACACACAAAACAAACACAAGAGACTTGTTGTTTTCTTCCATTTTATTTTTTCTTTTACTTTTCCTTCATTTCATTAAAGGAGTTTTTAGATTCTTCTCTAAAGCCTTCTGTCATCTTTATAAAGATATTTTAAATGTCATTTTTGTCTGCTTCTTTAATAAAGGAATGTTCAGGTCTTGCTGTTACAGAACCATTAGTTTCTAGTGGTGCCATGTCTTCATGATTTTCTACATATAAAGTATGACAATAGATAAAAGTACACACTATTAATAGTCTATGGGAAGGGTCGCACCATTATTCTTTGAAGGGAGAAATTGTGACAGCACATAAGAAAATTACAGACTGTAGCTCTACAGTATACCTTGAAGTCAGGGATGGTGATACCTCCTGAGGTTCTTTTGTTGAGTAAAATTGTTTTAGCAATCCTGGCTTTCCTGTTATTCCAAATGAAATTGAGTATTGTTCTTTCAAGATACAAAAAATATTGTGTTGGGATTTTGATAGGCAGTGCATTGAATCTGTAGGTTGCCTTTGGTAGAATTGCAATTTTAACTATGTTGATCCTACCAATCCAGGAACATGGGAGAGCTTTCCATTTTCTGATATCTTCTTCAATTTCTTTCTTCAATGTATTAAATTTTTTGTCAATTAGGCCTGTTACTTCTATGGTTATAGTTACTCCAAGGTATTTAATAGTATTTGTAGCTTATATGAAGTGTAATATTTCTCTTATTTCTTTTTCAGCTCTTCTATCTTTAGTGTATAGAAGGGCTACTGATTTCTTTGAGTTTATCTAGTATTCTACTACATTGTTGAAGGTGTTTATCAGCTGAAGCAGTTCCTTGGACGAATTTTTTAGGTCACTTATGTATACAATAATATCATCTGCAAATAGAGATAGCTTCACTTCTTCTTTTACAAAACCTATGAACACCTGATCTTTGACAAAGAGGCCCAAAACATTCCATGGAAAAAAGATAGTATAATTAACAAATGGTGTTGGCATACCTGGATGGAAGTGTGTAGAAAAATGCAAATAGATCCGAGCCTGTCAACCTACACAAAACTCAAATCCAAGTCGATCAAAGACCTCAACTTAAAACCAAACACTTTGAACTTGATAGAAAAGAAAGTGGGAAACACACTTCTTCAAATTGGCACAGGCCACCACTTCCTAAATATGAAACCAGTGGCACAGGCACTAAGACCAACAATCAATAAATGGGATCTCCTGAAGCTGAGAAGCTTCTGCAAAGCCAAGGACACTGTCAATAGGACAAAACACCAGCCTACAGAATGGGAAATGATTTTCACCAACCCTACAAGGGATAGAGGACTGATCTCTAAGATATATAAAGATCTCAAGAATTTAGAGCCCAAAACTCTGAATAACCCTATCAAAAATGGGGTACAGATTTAAAAAGGGAATTCTCTGTAGAGGAACTACGGATGGCTGAAAGGCACCTGAAAAAGTGCTCTTCATCTTTAGCCATCAGAGAAATGCAAATCAAAACAAATTTGAGATACCACCTAACACCTGTTAGATTGGCTGAGATAAAAGGCACAGATGACAGCCTATGTTGGAGAAGATGCGGAGCAAGGGGAACACTCCTCCATTGTTGGTGGGAGTGTAAGCTTGTTCAGCCACTTTGGAATGCAATATGGAGGTTTCTCAGAAAATTGAGAATTAAACTCCCGAAGGACCCAGCAATACCCTTCTGGGTGTATACCCTAAAGAGGCACATTCACACTCCAAATGTATTAGCTCAATTATGTTCATAGCAGCATTATTTGTAATAGCAAAAACCTGGAAACAACCTAGGTGTCTCTCTACTGAAGAATGGATTAACAAACTGTGGTACATCTACACAATGGAATACTACTCAGCAGTAAGAAAAAACTATATTCCAAAATTCACAGGCAAATGAATGGATTTGCAGAATATCCTCCTGAGCGAGGTATCACAATTTCAGAGAAATAAGCAGGGGATGTGCTCACTCACTAGTGGTCTCTAAACAAACAAAGAAGAAAATAAAAAGCCAAACATGCCCAAGCGGCGAACCACAACCACTGAACAGCTTGGGATCTGAAACACCCTGGACTGACCATTTGAACCCCATTCCAACTATAAGAATACCAGACTCATTCTTGAGGGACCATGGAAAAAACTGGATTTGGCCAGGAGTGGAGACTGATTCAAGCATTATTGGGTCAGTGGGACCATAGGACTGTCTGCTCCCTGCCCAGGGAAGGGATGGGGAGTTGCAGAGAAGAGAAATGTCAAGATGTGGTGGGAGGGGGAAGAGACCTTGAATGAGGATATGCAGGGATGGGAAAAAAAATTTCAGAGGGAAAGTTGAACACATAGTAAATATATGTGCAAATTTTAGGATATCACTTTTTCTTACTGCTGAGTAGTATTCCATTGTGTAGATGTACCACAGTTTCTTAATCCATTTTTCAGTTTAGGTACATCTAGGTTGTTTCCAGGTTCTTGCTATTACAAATAATGCTTTTTTTATACCTCTAGAAATGAATTCTCCTACCCAATTATCATCAACTTCATAAGAATCTACATTAATTGTTTCATGAATAAAATCCTGTAATGGTGCTGTCCTTGCTTTGAGTGGTCTTATGATTTTTGCAGTGTATATTAGTGTTCTCAAATGCTGGAGATTTGATTATTATTTGACTTGCTTCTGAATCTGGTACTATCCTATTTACTGCAAAAATAAGTCTGTAAAAGTTTTCTTTGGGTTTTATTTTATTTTTGTGAATGTTTTGGTTATCTTTCCTACATCTTCTATTTGATCCCAAGCATTTAGTGATGCCATGCAGCATAAATCAAGAGTGCATGAATTGCACAGGGATTGCCTTTCAATATCAGAATATTTTCCTTCCAGAAGAAGTTGGTCTTGGGAGACTTCTATGC
>PVIH01024716.1:0-22177 GCA_004025045.1 Sigmodon hispidus | reverse complement strand
CCTGCCTCTGCTTCTTAGGGGTTAGGAGTATAGGAGTAGGTGGGTGTTCCTCCAAGCCATCAGGAATGCTGACAATGCAAACCTGCTGTTCAGAGGACAGTGCCCCTCAGCACCCTGCCAGAGCCATCAGGCCCTGAGTCACAGACATCTTGTTCTTGTGACTCCTTTTGCTACAACAAAACACTGGATTAAAACAGCTTAAGGAAAGGTTTACTGTGCCCACAGTTGGAGAAGACAGCCCATCAGGGCAGGGCTTTGTGGTGACGGGAGCCTTGGGAAATGGTCACACTGTCAGGAAGAGGAATGAATGCTGGTGTCCAGCCTCTCTTCTCTTCATTAAATCCAAGGCCTCAGACCACAGGAGAGTGCTGCCCACAATAAGCGTGAGTCTACACACCTACCTTAAGCCAATCCAGAACCGCCCTCACAAACACACTCAGAAGTTTGTCTTGAGACATTCTTCCTACAGACCTCCTCCCAGCTCCTCATGACCAACTGAAGGGGATCTCGGGGAAGAAAAGGAGCCTGTGCCAGTTAGGTGACCAGGGACACATCTGGCAGAAATAAGTTCTTATTTCAAGCAAATGACATGATTAATTTGTTTGAGGGCCATGGTGGGGAGAAGTCAAATTACCCACCTCCCCAAGGAAAAGATATCACCGCCATATAATAAAAAATAAAAAAAAAGAGGATGGCAGGGAGAATATTCCAGAATGCTGAGTTGGTGTGGGATAGGGGGGCAGTGAATAGGGCAGAGATGGTTCTTCTGCTAATCTCAGAGGCTTATGTTTATTCATCACCCTGATTTTCCATTCCACCTGTGTTCTAGGCCTGTCAGAGAACCGCAGCATCGCCTTGTATTTATTTACATTCACTTTCCCATTTGTTCCTGTTAGTGGGCTTGTCTGGGCTACATTCCTCTGCGCCCTCCCCTCCCAGCACTGTGGATGCTGTGTTCTTGCTGTGTGCCTCCTCCTGCACCTCTGGAACCTCGCCTTCTGGTCCAGGAGATTCTATGCTATAGGGGCAGGCAGCCCACTGGCCCTCTATGGCACCAGACCTTAGAAAAGATCGTGTGTTTATCCTCACCAATGTGAGCTCTGCCTGCTCTTTTTTTTTTTTTAATGGGTCTAGATGCAGGGTCTGTAACTTTGACCCCCTAAAAAAAAAACCTCTGATATTTTTGTACCACTCTACTAGGGTCCCAGGAATCTCAAAATCTTATTTACACCTGACCCTGCTTTGAAATCACAGCATAATGGCAGCCTCGCCTCGAAATATCTTTGTTAAATGAATTCCAAAGTACATATATGACAGCATTGCCCCTTTAAAAATACTTGGGTAACTGTTTCAAAATAGTCAGTTGACTTAGTGTACCTTGTAGTTTATCTTATGCAATTAAAAGTTTTCTGAGAGGGTAGATGATGTATATTCTACTTAGAAGTGCCTAACTAGCATGCATGAGGCCCCAGGTTCAAACCTCAACACTACCTATACACAGACAAAAGAAAATCCAGGGAGACCAGTGGGCTTCTGCAGGCTTCCAGAAGGATCCATAGTATAAAAAGAGAATAAGCAAGTTCCTGCTGAGTCTCTGTCTTCACTACCTTAACCTCTCACTACCTACCTGTCCCCTCCCCTCTTCCTCCAGGCCCTCCCCTCCCCTCCCTCCCACCTCTACCAGGGATTTTGTTTTTGTTTGCTTTGGTTAGACTGGCTCCCTCAGGTTTAAGTCCAGCCAGCATTCTGAGCCCCATGCCTCTGCACACCTGGGTGGAAGCAAGAATCTTGATCCCTGTCACACATTCGGTTGAGTACCCATCACTCAGACCACTGTTCCTCTGGGGCTGCAGTAAGTATAGCATCTGCCCAGATGTGTAGTTTATGGTGGACACAATAGGGACATATCCTTGCCCCCTAGGAAAGTAATCATAACTACCCTGAATTCAATTGTCTAAATCAACCAACCAACCAAACAAACAAACAAAACACCCCTAGGAGCAAAGCAAAGGGATGTGAGGCCATGTTTCTTATTGCAAGCATGTGGCCATCCGTTGTCTAGCCACCCGCTCCGCAACCCTTCTAGGCAAGTTAACTAAGATATAACTGGAAATCACTCACTCCCAGCACCCCTATAAAATATGAAGCAAGTGGGAGGTGATGCCTCCAGGACCCCCTGCCTCTTACACAGCTGTGAGAAGAAGCAGAGGAGAAACTGAGGCAGCAACTTCTGCTTACCATGTCATGGTGCCTCCCCCACCCCCAAGATTCAGGTTCTCCAAGGAAAATATCTGTTGCCTCCAATGCTGTCAGTTCTAAAAGGGATGCCCCAGAAGCAGGGCAGGCCTGTCTGCATTTCCCATTAATTTCTCCTCAGTTGCCTTTGTGAAGGCTCCTCTTGCTGAGATTGTGATTACTGGGATTTTCCTGGCTTTGGCTGCATCCTTGCATCTCCACTGTGCAGCATCCTCCCAGCTTGTACCAGCCTCCCTGAGGACCAGAGGGTGGCCCCGTGTGACTTAGATAACCCTCACTTAGTGTCCTCACAGATGTAATTAGCATGTGATTTGTACTGGTCCCTGCCTGATGGGAGTGGAGGCCAGTGATAAACCTGGTGTCAGGGAGTGTCCCTGAGCCCCGCCATTACCCACCCAAGATCCCTGGGCTACAGCAGGCATTCATTGTTCATGTTGGGTCTGTGCACTTGTTCCCTTTTTATCTGTTTTCCAGGCAGACCCTTCCCATGATCCTCCACACTCGAACCTGAGCAGAACTCAATGGGAAGTAGCAACACTCATTTTATCTGAAAACTCACACTCCTAGAACAGCACTTGGTCTTCTGAAAGCTCCTTTAGAATCAGAAGCAGCTGGCAAACCGTGTCCCCCACCCTTAGACTGTCTGTTGCCTGGTTCATGCCTGCCATAATGCCTGTTTTCTGAGGCCCATTCCCTCTAGAACATAATGTCTTTTCCCATGCTCCCCTGCCTGCCCACTTCATTCACATTGCTCAACACCTGATGTCCCTGCTCCCCTTGGGAAGCTCCAGCTCCCAAAGAACTGAACAGCAGGCAGGTGGTATGTGATGTTCGGTTCCTGGGGAGACCTAGGCAGGCAAGTCAAAGTCAACCAGGACCTTGGCTTTAAGTTTTAATAAAAAATTAAGTGCTGGAGATGCCACTGGGCTAGAGATACTGCTTAGGATATGTGAGGCCCTTAGTTCAATCTCGGACATTGTAAAACAAATGAGTCAGTAGTAAAAACAGCTTGCCAGGTAGTAAAAAGAAAACTTGGAGGAAAGGAAGCTGGGGCTGGGGTTGAAGGTTGGTTGGTAGAGTGCTTGCCTTGAACATAAGAAACTCTGGGTTCAATCCTCAGTGCTGCATATTAGCAGAGGTGGTGGCACACAGCAGCAATCCCGGCACTCAAGAGGCAGAATCAGGAGGATCAGAAGTTCCAGGCCATCCCCGGCTAACTTACACATTAGCAACCTCAAGGCCAGCTGGGACTAGAGAAAGCCTGTCTCCAAGGAGAGTGAGTTATGTTGGGGTGCTCTAAGAGAATGAGCTTTTAGGAGAGTCCTCTCTCCTAAGATGACATTGAAAGAGACCTCTGAAGGGAAAACATGTAGTGGCAGGATATTCTAGGCAGAAGAAAGCCTGAGGGCATGGCTCTGAGGCAGGAGCTTGCCTCGCTGGTGAGGAGGAGCATGGAGAAGCAGAGACGGGAGAACTCCAGCCAGAGCTTGCTGGCTAACCAGCCCAGCTGAATTAGTAAACTACAGGTTTAGTGAGAGCTGGTGTCTCCAAAATTAAAGTGGAGAACAATTGAGGACACCTGATGTGGTCCTCTGGTCTTCACATGCATGTACACACATATACACATGTGCACACACACACACACATGTACACACACAAGATAAAGATGGCAGCATAAAGGGAGAACCAGGTGTATTCATGGGCATTGTCCTGAGAGGAGCTGGGTACCAGATAAGAGAGTCTACCTGACTCTATGGCTTTCCCAAAGAACAGAGGCGCTCAGTGGCTGGCAGTGGGGACCACAAAGAAGTAGAACAAGGCAGGATTTTCTGAGTCAAAGTTTTTTGTAAAATTGTTTTAGCTTAGTGGTCAGACAGTAATCTGTACTTGTATTATTACCAATAGAACTGCAGAACAAAAAATGTTAATTACACTGCATGTTAATTTATGAAATATTGAAGATGTCCCCAACATCCCCCAGAAAAGATGAGGTGAGAGGAGGCAGCATCACCAGCACTAGGGGGCTCTAGACTAAATGACACCACTGTCATAAATCAGCAAGCGTGTAGACTATTCATGCGACAGAAAGTCATCTTTGATTCAAGTCAGACAGGCAACCCGTAGCCAGGGGGAGGACACTGAGGCAGACAAGCTAGAATGAAAAAGACAAGCAGGGCTGAACTATCTGGAGTATGTGGTGGTAATTTTTTTTTTATTTATCAAAATTAGCCTGGAATATCAGAAGACAGAGCCATCTCTTCCAGCCTTGTTTGTTTGTTTGTTTGTTGTTGATTACATGCGGCTTAACCTTTGGCTCTGGCATATTCTTTGCAAAACCAGCCAGTCAATGGTAGCAGCCCGGCAGTGGTGGCACACACCATTAGTCCCAGCACTTGGGAGGCAGAGGCAGAAGGATCTCTGTGAGTTTGAGGCCAGCCTGGTCAACAAAGCAAGTTCCAGGACAGCCAGGACTGTCACACAGAAAACCTTGTCTTGAAAACAAAAACAAACCAAATGAGACAAAAGCTGGAAAAGACGGCTCTGTCCTCTGATATTCCAAGCTGATTTTATTAAGTATACAATATATTGCCACAGGAGTAGATATGAGCTAGGCTGTGCTGGATCTCAAGAGTATGGGCTCTGATTAGGAAAGAAAAAAAGAGGGAAAGATGGAGGGAGGGAGGGAGGGAGGAAGGGAGGGAGGGAGGGAGGGAGGGAGAAAGACAGCCTCAAGGCATTAGACTGAAGGTCAGGTGTGTAGCTAGGCTTTGAGAGATTCCCACAATGCACTTGGCCATGGGCTACAAAATGGGAACTGTTCATTTAAACACACTCCCAGTGGCCTTTGTGTAGGGACATTATGACTCCCAGAAGAGTGGAGGTGGAGGGAGGGAGGTGTGGTTGCACAGGTGAAAAGCACCTGCCGCCTTCTACAGTGCTGCACCCATCCGGGATGTAAATGTCGACTCTCTAGTGTTCTTCCCTGAAAGTACCAGCTGCCAGTCGGATTGAATTAGATTTCACAGGACTTTTTTTTTTTTTTCTTTCCAATACGTGGAATTCACCAGCAAATTACTCTTAAACAGGGAAAATCAATCATTTGGAGCAGAGATAAGCTGAAGGCAAGGCAGCCTCGGATTGATCCCATCTGTGCAGGCGTGTGTGGAATTCGATGGATAACCTGGGGCAGCCGGAGCAGTGCAGAGTATGGAGAAAGAGAGAAAGGAGAAATAGGAGAGTCTCGTCCATCTGGGCTACAATAACAAAGGGCTCATTTGCCTTCCTGGGGAGGCAGGAGTCTCAGGCCAAGGAGCTGGAGAATTGGGTTGTGTGGCAAGGGACACTTCGGGTTCATAGACATCTTCTGCCTCCTGTGTTCCCACATGGCAGAAAGGGCAAGAGCTGGCATCCCATTCAGAAAGAGTCTACCACACACACAAGTCACCTCCCAAAGGTCCACCTTCCTTTGAGATTGGGGTTTTAATGTGTGCATGGCCTGGGGGGGACATTAAGTGTCTACAGTTTCAGACAGGAAGTGAAAGATGATCCAAGGGACACAGAGAAGGAGGGAGGGAGGAAGAGAGGGAGGGAGGGAGGAAATGCTTCAGTTGGAGAACATTAAGTAATTAATGAGTACGTACGTAGAAGTCTTCAAGGCGAGAGTACCATGTTACAGAATGGGAAACTGAGGCAAGAAGAAAGATCTTTCCCCCAGCATCCAGCAATGCATAGTGACATCAGAGAAAACACAGTTCCAGCTTTAGGCCTGGCTACTCAGAGGCCCAAATGAGGAAGGCAGGTCTTGGAGGGAGAGGAGAGCCAGAAGCAAGGCCTTAGCTTGTCTCTGAGCTGCTGTGGGGGCAGGCAGACTCAGGAAAGAGCAGTGGGGCCCAATTATGGACCATGAAAGACAGTTACCTCTGTGGTCCCCAAGGGGAGCTGGAGACAGAGTTGGTGACCTCCATGGGGACTTCTATTCCTTCTGGACTTTGTCATGCAGATAGGCGTACAGGGGTACAAGGCAGTGGCCTAGGGCAGGCAGGGACAGACGGCTAGTGGTCTTTAGGTAGGGAAGTGGGAGGGGGAAGCAGCTGAGGGAGGTGAGGGGGTCTCGTCCCTGCCAAGGCCACTTCACCATGTCTGATTGGGTTTAATTAAGTAGAAAGATGGACAAAGGAGTGATAAAGAACACATCTTGTCAGCTTTGATTTTCTGTCAGTCAATAGCATGAATGAGCTCAAAAAAAAAGCAAGAGTAGGGAGCCAGCCATGCAGTCCCTGCAGAGGGTGGGAGTGGATGGTCCCTGCACCCCTACACACACACACACACACACACACACACACACACACACACACCCTCCTCTGCCACGGTCTCAACTCAGGCCTCCTTGGGGATGCCTCCCTCCCACTCCACACCTACTAGAGCTACAGAAATGGCTCCCTCAGATGAACATCTGTCCAGGCAACTACCAGGATGTCACAGTAGTCTGTTAGGTGGACAGTACTTCCCAGTTCTGCAAATGAGGAAATCCGATCTCATAAAGGAAAAATCACCTGTGTGAAACTGCAGAATTGGAGAGAGGGGATGCCTGAGTCTGGGCTGGGTCTGACTTCTCAGGGCATTTTAGTTTTGTGTGTGTGTGTGTGTGTGTGTGTGTGTGTGTGTGTGTGTGTGTGTGTGTGTGTGTAAGCCAGAGGTTAACCTCGGGGGATCTTCTCTTCACCTTGTTGTTTTAGACAGAATCTCTCATTGACCTTCAGGTCACAAATCTGCTATGTTAGCTGGCCAGCCAGTCCCAGAAGTTGTTCTGTTTATTCTAGTGCTGACATCACAGGTACACTCTGCACCTGGTATTTTCATAGGTGCTGGGGATGGAACTCAGGACCTCATGCTTGCAAAGGAAGTGCTTCCCTCACTGAACTAACTGTCTCCCCAGCCCTGGTTAATAGCTTAATAACCACTAAGCATTAGTGTTTCCCACTGGATTTGTGGTCACAGAACTATTCTGTGGCAGGTCTGAGTTCTGGACAGCATTTCTAAAGAGCATGCCACTGGCTCTGAGGACACTCTCTGCACCCCAGTTTTTTATCCTGGGTCTCAGCACAAGTTAAACAGCTCTTACCAGCCCATGGAGCTCCCAGGAATTGCTTGTCTTAGGAAAGAGGACACAGTTCATATGTCAGAGAGGGCAGGCCCCCTATACCCACTTCACAGATGGTTAAGGTGAGGACAGGAGGTAGAAACTGGAAAGGAAGTTTAAGGATTGGAGCCCTAAAAATGAAGAGTTTTATTATCATTCTTGGTTATAACTAGAACATATCATTTGTGTTTAGGCCAGAGATGGTAGAAGGGGGTTTTGAATTTATATCTCCTCAACAAATACCCGTCTGGAATCTTATTCATGAGGGTGCTTAAAAAACTACGTTATTTAAATAGTTTCAGAATTGAATCTAGATTTTAATGGTAAAAATTGGCTATGGCCATTTCCCAATTTTTAGGGTTGCTCTTTAAAAAGAGGGAACATTATAGTAGTCATGATTGGGGTTTTGTTAGGGTCCATAAAGGAAAAGCCATTTCCTGTAACAGAGAAGCCAAGATTCCAGAGAGACTGAGCCTCATCCTCTGCATCACACCACAGGTCACTGGCCTAGCATTGCCAATGACCAACAGAGAACAAAGAAAGGGTCCATTGCATCACCATAATGGGCCATGCATGCTTGGCCAAGGTCCTTGGGCTCTGGAGGAGGCCTAGGCATGGGTAAGGAGGCGCACTGAGACCTTCCTCATTCTGGGAACCAGTGTGTTGCAGGGGGATGTTTAACGGATGTCAGTTCATGTTCCTCTCCTGTGAGAATACTCAAGAACCAGCATTTGCAGAGGGCCCAGTGCATGATAACACACCCCGCACCATAAGGAACTGAGGCTCGAGCTAGGCTACTGTCGCAGATTCAGGGACCCAGGTCTACAAGCTTAGTGGGAGGCAGCAAGGACAGGGCCTGCTCTGACTGCCCCCCTGTGGCCCTCCCCTTCCAGATGCTGTCCAGGCCACCTCTTCTGGCAGCCTGCAGATAAGGAACTGTCCTCTGTGGGGAGCAGAAGGCCACAGTCAGCCAGAGCAATTGGGGAAAGCCAGCAGGGGGCTAGGAATGATTCAGTTTGCAGCCCCCTCCTGGAAGATACATAAAACTGAGCCTTCAAGAGGTCTCCAGCCAGCAGCCGCTGGCTCCCCAGGCCTTGGGAGCTGGCTGCAGTTCACCTTAGGGACCACAGCCCCTCCCAATCTTCCTTCAGATCACCTCACACAGCTGGAGTAGAATTTAATCCCCCCCCCCGCCCCCCAGGCTCCTCTCCACACACATCCATCGGGCTCCCCTTTGATGTCCTTTTTATCTCCCTTTCCGACAAAAACGTCCCTTAACAGCTTTGGAAATGCCTCCTCCCACCTCCAGCAGCAGGATGGCAGCCCTATCGAGAGACAAGAGTGAAGAGAGACCCCACTTGCCAGGGAGGGAGGACATAGCTCTTCCTTTGTCACTTGTGGCATGGGAAAGGGGACAGCCAGCTTAGAGTCCATCTGAGGGTGGAGGGTGGGAATTCAAAACCTTCTTTGATGGTTGTGTATCTTGTATAGCTGTCCTCTGTGGCCCTTGTAGAGGAGCTGGACACATGTTGATGTCACACAGATGTGCGTCACACATGTTGGGGCAAAAGGTTGGAAACTGTTAAGACAAAAGCCTCCCAGGCCAGGGCTGTAGTTACAGAGTTTTGTAGCAACTTAGCAAATGAGCTGAGTTTCTCTGACATCCCCCATCCCAGCGGATGAGAGATCTCAGTTTGGGCCTGGAAGGAACTAGTCCTCTGAGCACATGAGGACAGTCAGAGGTGGTTCTGGGAAGCCGAGGGACAGTAACACAGAGTCCTGACAACTGAGGGGTCAGGCCTGAGCCCCTGGGGTAGATCCAGGAGTGGGCAGACCTTAGCATCTGAGACCCACAGAGGTCTCACCCACCAAGAGGCCAGAGAAGGGAATGGGACTATATTAGTAAAGTGCCTGCCACAAAGGCTTGGGCTCATGAATTTGATTCCCCAGCTCCTACCTCAAAGCTAGGCATGGTAGCACATTATTAAAATCCTAGGGCTGGGAAGGTAGAAACCATAGTCTGAGGGTCTCTGGCCAGCCAGCCTTACCAACTTAGCCACACTGGTGAACTGGTGAACCCCAGACCTTATTAAGCCTGTACCAAAAAACAAGGTGGACCCAAGGCACCTCAAGATGAAACCTGAGATGGACCTCTGTCCTCCACATTCATGCACACACACGCACACATTCATACTCCAAAAGCGGTGGGGGGGGGGCCTAGGGTTCTGCCCTAAGGGTTTACACTGAACACTGTGCTGTGTAGAGCTCATGCCATTCTTCCAAGAGGTTCTTCAATTCCCATGGTTGGCTTCAGCAGCTGGGTACCCCATCTCCACATGGTTCTGCCCCTTCCCCCTCCTCTGTTCCATCTTGCAGATCATCGTAATTCATGCTCAGGCTTGCTCCTTCCTCAGTGTGTGGCTGGTTCCCAGGGGCTCTCACATGCTGGTATACAATGAGATATGGAGCGGGGGAAGTGGGGTTACAACAGGGTGCTGGGACCCGCAGTCTCTGGTTCAATCAACTGGGAGTAAGTGTCCCACAATATGTGTACCAGGCTTTTCTTCTGAGCCACCAACCAGCTCCCAAATTATGACATGGAGACTTATTAATTCTGAGTGTTCAGCCTTAGCTTACCTCTTATTTTAGTGTTTCTCTTTATCTATGTATGGCATTGGGACTTTTCACCTTTATTTTTGTATATTTTACTTTTCTGCTGTCTTCATGGCTAGCTGGCAGCTACCTGACTTCTGGCCCCAGGCATAGCTCTCCCCCCCACACTCTTCCTCCCTCTTCCCCTCCCTCCCTCCCTCCCCCTCCCCTTTCTTTCTCTTCCTAGCCTAGAATTCTCCTCCTACTTATTCTCTCTACCTACCAGTCCCACCTTCTGCTTAGCTGTTGCTCATTCAGTTTTTTATTAGACCAATCAGGTGCCTTAGACAGGCAAGGTGAAACAAATGTAACACATCTTTGCATAATTAAACAAATGTAGCACAAACAACTGTAACACTTCTTTACATCGTGAACAAAGGCAGCAGAAACAAATGTAACACACCTTCACAGAGTTAAAGTGACATTCTGTGGCATAAACAAATGTAGCACATTTTTATATAGCTAAAGTAATTTCTACAACAAATGTGCCTTTCTATCAGCTCCCAAGAGATGGCAATGGAGATGTTGTGTGGTACCAGTACCACACTCAGAAAACCACTTCTAGGTATGTCTACGACAGTCTCCAGAAAAAAATTAATTGAGGGGAGGAGACTGGTCCTGAATGTAGACAATCCAATCCCATAGCCCAGAGGCCTAGATGGAATAAAAATAGAACAAAAGGGAACTGGGGATGTAGCCCATTCGGGAGAGTGCTTGGCTTGCCTGGCTTGAAGCCCTGGGTTCGAACCCTGGCGCTGAATAAACCAGGCATGGTAGCACATACTTGTGATCCTGGAACTTAGGAGGCACAAGAGAAATTCAAGGTCTTCCCCATCCACATAGCAAGTTGAAAACTAGCCTGAGATACAAGAGACCCTAGTTAAGGGCACGGGACAGGACAATGGACAAAAGCGGGTATCTTGGGCATTTTCTCCCTGTTTCTTGGCTGCCTTGATGTGAGTGAGTCTGCTCCCCACCCCCTCCCTGCTGTGATGAACTAAAGCTTCTAAAACTGTGAGGCATAATAAAGAGTGCCTCCTTGAAGTTGTTCCTGTCAGGCATGTTGTCACAGCAACAAGAAGCCTGTCACCCTGGTAATGATATTGCTGACTACAGGGCCAACATGCTTCTTACCAAACTGCAGTGGGGGGAAATCCTACATCAGAATCTTGCTTCCTTTGTCTGTGGGGCAGGATGCTCTGGTCTGAGAACCTGGGCCTGGGCTCTTAGCCGACCCAACACACACCCTGAATAGCTTACCTAACCTCTCTGAACCAAATGTCTCATGAGGGGTCTCCACTGTCACCATGCCCCACTGCCCTAGGGAAAAGGATGTATGGGAGAGCTGCTGAGGCTGTGACCTTTTTATACATATTTTATGTCAGGGGTTCCCAGCATTCCAGAGTGGCCATGGAGGAGACTTACAATGCAAGGGGACACTCTGCAACCTTTAAGAGAACTGAGGAAGGACTGGAGCAATAGTTCAACAGAAAAGTGCCTGCTGGGTAAACGTGAGGACCTGAGCGCATATCCTTAGAACCCATATGCAAAGAAAGCTAGGCATGGTGGCATGTACCTACAACCTCAGCACAGGGGCAGGAGATGGAAGGAGATAGCCAGATTCATGAAGCAAGCCAGTCAGGCTAGCCAGACTGTTTTGGGTTCAATAAGTGGTCCTGTCACTAAAGATGAAGAGCAAGCAAGGGAAGATGTCTGTGACCTCTACACTCAAGCACACACACACACACACACACACTCACATATACATACACCTACACTAGTAAAATCATGTACCAAACAGTATAACACAGTCAGAAACATATGGGGGATGGGACAAAGCAACTCTTCATACATCCCAAGTGCTGAGAGCCACACCTGGCAGGAGGCACTCAAAGCTGTTCAGTGCCATCCCAGTCAGCAGAGGCTCCTGAGGATGGTCAGGGGCCCATCACCAAGATGGAGTTGTAAGAGGGTGCTTCTGTTTTGTATCAGATGGGAGGCATCAGTGTCTACATAAAGAGATCCACTGCTCAGAGCGGCCCTCTTGGGACAGAACCTGAGATCAGGGTGAGGGGCTGTCTCTTGCAGTGATATGAAATAATAAGGAACATTTTCCAAGTTTCAGGCTTCCTCCTCCTCCTGAATGTTAAGAAAATAGACAGATGGCAGTGGTGGGGGCTGATCTCTCCTGTGTTTCTAACCAGACTTTGGGAAGCAGAATGTGGGAATGTGGTGCCTCATGTCACGGCTCACTTTAGTGTTGCCTGGACTGGAGGAGCACACAGAGAGCAACATGCCCTCCTATGACCTCACCTTCCTGTTTGCCCCAGGCTCATGCTCCACCCTCCCTCCTTTCTCATCCAGCACCCCTGCCTCAGCTGTGGATTCTGAGGCCTCAGGGTTCTGGACCTGTACCACAGGCTAGATCCCAGGATCCCTTTCGGCCCCTCTCCTTTCCCCTGACCAGTGATTCACCTGTCTTCTCTCTCTTTCCTTCTTCCCACCTGTGGCCGCTCTTTGTCTCTGCCTCTTTGACTGACCGTTCCCGCTGACAGAACTTGGTAAGTGACTCTTGAAGGGCAAAAAGGGCTGGGGGTGCGTGGGTCACAGAGAACCTTCCTCTGCCCCAGCAGGCATAGCCCAGACACTCTCACCTTCTCAGGCCTGTGAATGCTATGGTCAAGAGTCCAGGGTTCAGGGAAGAGAACATCAGTGTCACCTGTTTAGAACTGCCACACTCCATTGCCTTTGGCTATTAGTGTTCTTTCAGGCATTTAATTGGTCCCCTCCAGCTGATGGAATGGATCCTGCCAGAGAGACCCTAAAATCCTGCAACCCAAGAAGCTCAGAGTAGCACTGTCCATACAGTTATCTCCAGGAAGCTGGCCTGGCCTGGAGCCTCTGGAGTGTCCCCTGCCTTGACCCCGGAACAGGCTTAAAGGAGTTGGTTGATCCTTGGCCCCTCTATCCTGTTTATAATTCCTATCCCAGGAACAGGCACAGTTGCCCCTGGCGCTGAGAACTTATAGACACAAGTGCCTTACCTTGCTAGCCCAGAGAGATGCCCACCTACTGGTGGGAAGGTAGAAAATTCCAAGGGGACTCAGGTACCTGGTCTCTGCAAGTCACCAAAATTCCTGCCCTGGAAAGGGCGGAGGGGGGACCAGGTCAGCTCAGCATGGAAAAGTTTCTAGGGCCAGAAATGCCTGGTTGTCCTCTCTTACTGTGAAGGGCTTGCAAAAGGGATCCCCCAACTTCCGGTTCCCCTGAGATGAGAGCCATGATTACACTCCAGCCCTGTGTTCAATGACAAGGGGCCTGTCCACTCTGGTGGAACATTAGATGGATGGGTTTACATAGGAGTCAGAGACTCGTCTCTGGTTGGCGATCACTGGCCAGCTATAGCCAGGACCAGACAGACACTCCTGGTGGGGTACACACCCCATGGAGGGGGGTTTCCCAGAATGCTGGAAAGGCCAGACTCAGTGAGCAGGCTCTACCTCCACTTTCAGCCTTGGCTCCGCGCCCTAAGCTGGAAGAGATGAGATCATGTGGTTCTGAGCACCACACCCCCCCTCCATGAGCCATAGCCTTCCTACCTAGTATGTGTGAAGCCCCAAGGGAAAAGTGACCAGGCTGCACCCTGAACCCTAAAGCAATGGACTAGAGCTGTTGATGTAGCCACCCTGGCATGGTCCCCAGGGAGTGAGGCACAGTGTTCTCTGTCACCAGTTTTCTGGGTTATTTCCATGTCGCGTATAGCAGCCCAGTGTTCTTCCTGTGACATTTTTCCTGTCCTCTCTAATCCCAGCCCACTCTAGTCACCTCATTTTCTTCTTCCACTACTTTCTACTTCTTCCTTCACCTCCTCCTGCGTCTTCAATTTTTTCTTCTAATTTTGCATTTTATTTATTTAGTCTCCAGTGGCGAGGCCTGCATGGGCCGTGCCATGCATGTTGAAATCAGAAGTCATCCTGCAGAAGTCAGTGCTCACCTTCTGCTATGTGGGTCCCGGGGATCGGACGCGTGTCTTTGGGCTTGATGGCAAGCTCATTTTACCCTCTGAGCATGGAGCCATCTCTCCAGCAGTCCTCTCGGGTTTTAATGCTGGCTCCTTTTGTCACCCCGCAGTTGAGAAACAACTAGGAGATGGGAAATGAACTAGACATAGAGAGGGACACTTAATATGTGACAGGATGACAGAACCAGAGGAGACTCTTTAAGCTGGGAGGTGGAGATGGAGCTGGTCAGCATTACCTAAGGGAAGGGGCAGGAAGACCCTCCCCAGCCCCTGCCTCCTTTGCTGTACTGTAAAGCAGTGTTGATTGCCTCACCCTCCAGCACCCTCTGCTTCTCCATTCTGGTTCCAGCCCTTGACATCCTTTCCAACTGGCTTCTTCCCTCTCCCCAGGGTCTGAACAGCATGTTCGAGGTGTACCTGATGGGCAACAACTCTCACCATTTCATCATCTCTCCAACCTCCGTCCAAGGGAAAGCAGACATCCGCATCCGAGTGGCAATCCCCCTGGACTATGAAACCGTGGACCGCTATGACTTCGATGTAAGCCCCCTGCAGGGTGTCCTTGGGCTACCTGGGGAGGTTGAAATGGGGTAGCATCCCCTTAAATCCTACCTCTCTGCTCTCCAAATTGTCCTAGGGTTCTGTCCCAGAGAAGGAACAGAGATACCAGGGGCTAACCCCTCAAGGAAGGCAAGGAATAGGGGCAAATTTGCCAAACCCACCCCTGATGTCCCTGTTGTCCATGCTGGCCAACCCAGTACCCAGAACCCCTTCCTCTCTCACTGAAGAAATCCCTGCACAGAGATCAGAACACAGCTGGCATGAGCATTGACTCTAGCAGATGCTCAGGATTAGACCCAGCCCAGACACAGAACGGCTTTATGGGAGACAGCAAAGGCTCCAGAGATGCATGGGAACTCATGCAGCCCTACTCTGCTCCCTTAGCTCTTTGCCAATGAGAGTGTACCTGACCACGTGGGCTATGCCAAAGTGAAGATTACCCTCATCAATGAAAATGACAATCGGCCCATCTTCAGCCAGCCTCTCTACAATGTCAGCCTGTATGAGAACATCACCGTGGGGACCTCTGTGCTGACAGTCCTGGTAAGTCTCCATGTCCACAGGAGCCATAAGCTCTTGGATATTCCCAGGGACACTGAGCATCTGGGTTTCAGGTGCTCCCGGGTGCCTGGAGGCTGTTGGTTGGTGAATGACAGTATCCAGACTCTTCTTGAAACAGGGAAAATGGATCAGATAATGTGGGGCAATAAGATAGGAAAAGATCCTTCAGTTTTATTTTTTCCTTGAAAGACATGCATGCCAGGTGATCTAGAAGCCCAAGAAATCCCATCTAATCAGTGGGCTGGGTGCTAGCCATCTGTGAGGGAAATGAGTCCCTAGCTGACTTCACAGCAGGGTGGTTGATGCTGCCTGGGAAGCCTCAGATGCCTTTGGCTTTTGACCAGTCCCCAGCCCCACCTTCAGTTAGTATATGTATGCTAGTCAAGGTTTGTGACTGCAAGACACAGAAATTCTCATATGGTTCAAGCAAGAAAATATTAGTCCATGTAACTTAAAGGAAAAAGTGGGTCTGGGCATGGCTATATCCAGGTGTTCATATGAACAATAAGCTGCCATTAGCAGCCAGCTCAGATTTTTCGCAGTGGCTGAGAAGGACAAAGCACCTCCAGATTTCTTACCAGTTTATTAATGCAAATGGAGGAAAAACTAAATATCTTGCAGGAGCTCCAACCAGTGCCCCAGAACTGATCTCAGTACCTGTGCCATCCTGGCACCTAACATGCCAGCTATGGGTCACAATTCCCTTAATGGAGCTAGAATTTAGGGATTGGTTCTGTGCAGATTATATGGCCTGATAATGTAAAAGGGGCATATATTATAAATTTGAATTGGACTGTGCAGATCAATATGGTAGATGTTACTGTATAAGCTCAGGGTCTGACCCATTATAGGCATTATAGGCACTCCATAGATATTAAGTCACCACATCCCTATTCTTACACATGAGAGGCCCATGGGGGCCTTGCTGCCATTTCCTGCTCCAAGCTGATGGAGGCTGCTGTAGCAGGCCCCCATCCTGAAGTGTGTTTACTCTGTAGACAGATGGTCTGGAGCAATACTGTGCCCCCAGGCCTTTCCATCTGACAGTTATTAATATTTCAAACAGATGTTTAGCTAGTCAGGCCGTCAGATGGAAACCAGGCATCTACCATGGCTCTTCTCTGAATCCACTATTTCCCAGCCCAGGGTTCTCCCAGCCCTCACTGCAGTGCTTCAGCAATATATCACTCATTGCCTCGGGCTCCTGGACCCTCTTCTAGCCTCCTAGGTCCCTACCCAACAAGATGTACAAAGGCTCCGGGACTCAAAGGGAATGTTTGTCACCCACACACCATGGAATGTCAAGAGGGTGCCAAACAGTCTGTGATAAAGGGACCAGGCAGGGGACAGTGACCATGTCCATAGGTCAAGGACCATGTGACAAAGAATCCTAGTGTGTGGTCCAGGCCTGGTGGTATCAGGGCACTCATTCCTGGAGTCCTCACTGGGAGCAGAATTCTGTTTGCACTTGACATTCCTGTAGATCAGTGGTTCTCAACCTTCCTAATGCTGCCACCCGTCAATACAGTTCTTCACGTTGTAGTGACCCCCAAACCATGATTTGATCAGTACAAGCATTATTCTACATACAAAATAAATATACCTTTGCTTTTAAAAATTATTTCATTGCCACTTCATAGCTGCAATTTTGCTACCATTATGAATCGTAATGTCTTATATACAGGATATCTGACATGCAAACCCTATGAAAGAGTCAACCTCTCTGAAGGGGTCATGACGCACAGGTTGAGAACCACTGTTGTGGGTGGTGCAAGGGTTGGAACACTTGTAGAACAGGACTTAGATGGAGGCGTAAGCTGAACAGTCTATCAGTCTCTGGTGAACATGAGTTAAGCCCTTTACGCTGGATATATCCAGAGCATTAGTAGGCCTGAGGCTGCCAAAGGACTATCTAGCCCCATCTCTCGTCTGCTCACTCTCTTCCCTGCCTGTTGGGGGACTGCTCACCCCAAGGTGCTGCCTAGTCCTGACCATACTCCATATCACCCCCTCTTTGGCCTCCCAGCTCCACCTCTCCCAATCAGGCTTTGGTCTTCTAGCCACCCTGCCATCTTGGTCACGCTCCCCTTTAGGTCCAGATCTCCTCTTTCTCTTGTCTGTCTCAGAAGGAGCCACAGTTACAGCTGCCTGCTCAGAGACTGTGAAATTCCTTCTCCCTGACCTTTTCCACAGTGTTATTAAAATGTTTCATGGGCAGTTGTGTCAGGAAAAAAATTATAAAGAGAAAGGAAGATGTTTTAATTTGCACTGCAGGCTGAGAGGGGCTTGCTGCAAGGCGCTTGTCCCGCCCCCACCCTGCCACAGCCCTGTTTCTGTGGTTGGTTCCCTGTGCTGGGGAGGTGATGGCGTGACAGTGGCCAGGGGAAGCTGACTCTCATAACCAGTATGGGCATCCCGGATGGACCGGTGAAGCCTGACCTCCCATTTCTCTGCTGGCTGGGTTTTTTTTAACCCAGGTTTAGACAGCTACAGAGCCCCCAGTACTCTCCACTGCAAGGAGGGGGGCAATAAGGACCTGGAGGTCAAAATATGACCTTGAGCTCAGGTCTGGTTGCTTGCTTGGGTCATCCCTCAAGAGTACTTCCCTGCTCAGCATGTCACCTGAGAAGAAAAAAATAAAGGGGGTTGAATATGGCTGGGATGCTGCCAGACCTAGCACTCAGAGCACTTGTGCTAGGGATGGCTGGGATGGCCCTTGAGGACCGAGACCTATGTCCTTGGAGCAATATTTCTACCCTAGACATATAGCTGAGGTATGTGTAACCCACACATAATGAGGCCGTCATTTTCTACCTGTAAAGTATCCTCTGTCAATGTCATTCTCCAAATGAGGAAACTGAGGCTGGGGGTGGGGGCTAAGTGGTTTGTTCAGGGCCCCAGAGCTACTAGGCAACCTCAAATGTTGAGCAAAGGCTAACCACAGGAGGACTGTGCTGGACCACTGAGTCCTTTCAGCAGCATCCAGGGCTGAGAGTGAATAGAAGCCAGGAAAGTCTCTGCAGATCCCAGAGAAGAGGTTGCTGGGTTATCCTACATGGACCCTCAAAAGCCTCAGGCACCATTGCAAGAATTTCTTCCTCTATGGCCAGAGCAGAGACAGTCAGAGAGGCTTGGAATTGTGGCCAGGGAATAAGGAATCTCAGCATGTCCCAGAACTATCTATTAAGACTCCTGGAATGGGGTATAGCAGGGTGTCAGAAGGGCCTTGTAGGGTTTAGGGTGCCGTGGAATGATGCAGTTTCGAGATGAATGTAACAATTCATTCATCCAATAGATTTTTGTTGACTGCTTGTTACAAGCTAGGCACATGGCCCTGAGGACAGTGTGTGTGAGCCCAGTCTTCAGGGAGTTCACATTGCCCTAGAAGAACCTGGCACCGAGAAATGAGTCTATGCCCAGTATTATTCTCTGTGATGGAGGCCAGATCGCGATTAGAAATGGCTACAGAGACCTGACCCTGACTAAGGTCAAGGAATACTTCACCAAGAAAGTGGCATTATAGTAGACATCAGCAGATGAGCAAGGTGAGGGGTAGGTCATCCAGGAGAATGAGAAGAGCGTATGCAAAGGGCCTGTTACTGGAGTATGGTGAGGGATGTGGTGTGAGGGGGCTGTGGTTCTGTTTCTTCATCTTGCAAACCAACATCCATTTCAATGTGCCCATTGGATGCTCAGATAGTGTGGCCGCTTTGTAATAAAAACACTTCCAGGTCCTCACCTGCTCTGTGGGAGGCATTTGGGGAACAACAGTACCAGGGGCCAGCCTGGCTGTAGCAGCTCAGGGTCCAGACTTTGAACTATCTGTGTGTGGTGTTCCCTGGTAGGGAAGGGAGCTGAGGATGAACAGTGTCTGGGAGGCAAGCCACCCCTGAGACAGACCCAGTTGACAGTGTGGGTGTCTCTGACTACTACAGCTGGAGACAGAGCAAAGGGAAGGCAGGCAGCGAGCACATGAGGGCTCTGACTGGGAGGGTCACTATTATCCTGTCCAGGGCTGAGTACCATCTCCCAGCTACAGGCCTCGAGGAGGCAAAGGGAGGCTCCCATCCCACTCCATCTTCCAATATATTTTTATGAGGCTACTATAGTCTCTATCTGGGCCATAAGTTACTTAGGAAGACCTAGAATTGTGTTTTCCTATGGCTGGCCACTCTTTGTCTGGACACAGCCTTTCCTACACAGTGAGAGAGTGGTGCCACCTTGTCTACCAGGATGCCCAGGTGGTGACGTGGATGTGAATGGTACAGGGTGTACACATACTGTCTTGTATTATGGTTGGCCTATCTGACACCCTAGCTAAGAGCAAGCCTAGGTCTACCACCGTGGGCTTGCTAGTCACAAGCCTTGAGACCACATTTTTCTTCTCTGTGTCCTGAGGATACATTGCTACCATCCTGCTGGGGAGCCTGGTTGTGAGGATGAATGGAGAGGTTTGTGTGAACCCTCAGCTCATTCAGGAGAGCCCCCAGTCACCCCAGTGTTTCCAGTGGTCTCACTACAGCACCAGCCCCTGACAGATGCCTCCTTCGGAGTCCTGATCCTGTCCCAGTGATGCAAACCCTGGGCAGTCAGTCCCTGAGCCTCTGGGCCCCATAACACACAAAGAAGATTTTCTGTTCCATTTCACTCAACCCCAAAAGCAGGGGCGGCACCCTGACTGGCTGTCTCACTCCCAGCTACCTGGTGTGTCTCTCACCCTGCCGAAGTCCATTCTACCACTAACTCTGGAGCCTCTCACATGCCCTGCTTCTCTCTCCAGTGTCTGTCTGGAAACTTGGGAAATGGCCTATGACCTAGACTTCCCAAGGCCGAGCTAACCGGATTCTCCTCCATCAAGCTGGCTTCTCCACCCTGCCAGTCAACACAGAGCCCCTTGCTCTGTGTCCTTTTCTCTGTCTTTCCCCCCCACACCACCAGATACAGCTGATGCCCAAGGGGAAGGGGGAAGTGATGTCATTGTCCCAGGCTGACCTTGGTGGAAGCCACCTTCAGTCCTATACAGTCAAGCTCTGATACAGTGTACAGTGGGCCTCTCCTACCAGCTCTAAGGCCAGCCGCCCAGCTCTGTGACTGCCAGGCACCCTAGCCTGCAGGATCAGGGGCTCCCTTCCTCTACCCCTCCCCCACTGTTAAGCGCAATCGGACTTAGAACCCAGACAAGGGGATCTGAGAAAGTCATCCCTTGCCTCTGCCTCAGAGGGTACTCCCTAAAACTCAGCCCAGGTCCTCCCCAGCCCTCTATCCCAAGGAGGAAGGTATATTGTTCCATAGCCTCAGTGAGGACCTCCTAATACATCAGCTGCTGCAGAAAGATGCAGGTCAAGGACAGGGCTCTGAAGCCAGAGACCTAAGTTCCTGTCCTAGCTTTGTTGATGGCTGTGAACCTGACCCTGTGCAGGCGCTTAGCTGAATCCTGGTCCTCCAGACTCCAGAATGTGGGGGTGGTGAACTAACTCATCTCATAATTAAGGGCTAGGACAGAGCTGGAGAGATGGCTCAGTGGATAAGAGCACTAGCTGTTCTTCCAAAGGACCTGGGTTCAATTCCCAGTACCCAAATAGCAGCTCCCAACTGTCTGTAACTCCAGTTCCAGGGGATCTGGCGCACTCTTGTGTCCTACATCAGACATGCAAGTGGTACATAGATATGCATGTAGGAAAAACACCCCTACACATCAAAATAAATAATTTTAAAATAAGAGACAGGTCAGCTTGAGCACAGAGCGCCTTAAAGGTCCTGGGTTGGTGACAGCTGTGATTGTTGGCGCTGTGATTTTCAACCTCAGCTGCCCTAGCAGCTTGAAAGTGCTGGTTCCCACCTTCCACTCTTCCTGGGCTCCGTGTCTTCGCCCTTGGCACACAGACCAACCTCCCGCCTACATCAGCTGCAGGAGCCCCAAACTCAGGCTCCAGTCTCAAGCTAACAATCCCAGAGGAGGCTTGCAGGACAGAGCAAGACCCTCCCCTACCCCCCCCCCCCCACGGAAGAGGCCGAGCAGGGACTGCAGGGGGCGGGGCCTGTGCAGTTGCTCAGGAATGTGAACTTCAAAGGTCCCTGCACTGCTGCTTACCCTAAAATTCTTCTTGTTGTGTGAGCAGGGGCCCCTGGGCTCCTGATGCGCAGGCTCTGCTCATCACAGAGCTTGCCCTGGCTGTGGGAGTTCTCTAATTCCCACTTAAGGAAACTCAGGGGCTCTCCACGGCTTTCACCCACTCCTGCATCTGCCAGACAGACACTCACGTGTGGGCTCTGTTCTCTGGCTACTCCCTCTGTTCACATCAAGCTTTTTTTTTTCCTGTGCTGATTGCCACACTAGAAATCATCCAAACTTGGCCACTGCTACATCATCATCATGGATTCTGTGGTAAGAGATATAGCAATACTCATGGGCTGGTGATTTGTTATCAGGGTCTGGAGAGTTTGGTTCCACAGTGGACCCTCCCTGGAGAAGCAGGACATCTCAGCTGGCTCTAGCTGGCTCTAGCTGATGGTTCTCAACCTGTGCGTCGCGGCCCCTTTTGGTTTGAACCATCTTCTCATACAGGGGTTGCCTACGATCATCAGAAATATCACACGTTTACATGACAATTCTTAACAGTGGCAACATTACAGTTATGAAGTAGCAATGAAAATAATTTTATGATTGGGGGTGGGGCCACTACAACATGAGGGAGCATATTAAAGGGTTCAGGACCACTGCCCTTGACACTCACTGGCAGCTGAATTTAAGCATTCTGAACCTGGGTTAGCATTCAATACCTCTGCAACTAAGCCCAGATTGCATCCCTCATACCTGCTCTCCTGCACCCCAGGTTCTCTCTGTCTTCCCTTCAACTCTCCCCCTCCTCCCCCTCTTCCCCTCACCCTCCTCCCCTCCTCTGCTCCTCCCCTTTCTCCCCCTCCCCCCCTCCTTCCCCTTCTCCTCCTCCTCTTTTCCCCACCAGGATCTCCTCTTCCTTCCCTCT
>PVIH01024715.1:0-22177 GCA_004025045.1 Sigmodon hispidus | reverse complement strand
TAAGCATTATTGGGTCAGGGGGACCATAGGACTGTCTGCTCCCTGCCCAGGGAGGGGATGGGGAGTTGCAGAGGAAAAAATGACCAGATGTGTTGGGAGGGGGAAGAGACCTTGAATAAGGATATACAGGGATGGAAAAAAAAATTCAGAGGGAAAGATGAACACAAAGAAAATATAGGTATAGCAATCTTATTTGTATATCTTCCCTTGATAAGCCATGCTTATCATTCTTATCCTCTGTATAGTTATTGTTAACTCTTCCACATTTTAAATTCCTTTTACTGTGTTTTTTTTGATAAATACAAATTAAAGAAGGAAAAAAAAACTTAGGTAAGCAAATGTCAAATAATGGCAAACTAATGTAAGTTAATATTTATAACAAAATATGATAATTACCATGTATTAAATTATTTAACTTTTTTACAAAGCCATTTCTCATGAAATAATTTATCTGTAACTATAACCTATATTGTAAAATTAAAAACTTATTTGTACTTGAAAAAAAAAAGAACTATAAATACTACCATAACCTACAAAATATAAGAGATGAAAGAAAGAATCTTTGGTGTAGAAGAGTCAATAGTGGAAATAAGTATATCAGTCAAAAAACACTACAACCAATAATTTCATAATACAAAATGTCCAGAAAATATGGTACACCACAAAAAATCCTAAGAATAATTGGAATTAAAGAATGTGAAGAATACCATCTCAATGACATAGAAAATATATTCAATAAACCATAGACAAAAACTTTTCCAATCTAAAGAAAGAAATGCTGATAAATACACAAGAAGCTTGCAGAACAGCAAACAGACTAGAGCCCCTAAAAAAGTATGCTCACCCCATAATAATCAATCAACCATGCCTACAGAATAAAGAAAGAATACTAAAATTTGTAAAGAAAAAAGTCCATGTTACCTTTAATGGCAGACCCATCAGAATACCAGGCTATTCATTGGAAACAATGAAAGCAAGAAACTACTTGGTAGATGTTATACAAACACTAAGAGAGCATGGTTTCCAACCCTAACTACTATTTCCAGCAAAACTATCAATCACCATAGATGGAGTAAATAAGATATTACAGGACAGAACCAGATTTAAACATTATCTATCCTTAAATCCAGGCTTACAGAAAGCACGAGAAAAAAAATGCCATGTGAATGAAACTAGATACACATATGAAACTACAAACAATCAATAATCTCACAGAAGAAAAACTCAAAGAAGGAAAATACACACAAGCTACCATCAAAAATAACAGGAAATAATAACCATTGGTCATTAATATCCCTAAATACCAATGGACACAATTCACCTCTAAAAAGACATACCCAAACACCATGGATACAAAAACGGAAGCCATCCTTTTGCTGCATACAAGAGACATACCAACTTCAAAGACTGACACTGGCTCAGAGTAAAGGGTTGGTAAAAGAATTTCCAAACAAGTGGAACTAAGAAACAATCTGGTGTAGCCACCTAATATCTAGCAAAATAGACTTCAAACTGAAAGAGATCAGGATGGATATTATTTATTTATCTTAGGAAATATCCATTAAGATGAAGTCTCAATCCTGAACATTTATGTCCCCTACATAAGGGCACTTACATATGTAAAAGAAACATTACTAAGCTTAAGTCTCACATCAAACACAGCACAGCAACAGTGGGATAGTGGGAAACTTCATTAAACCACTCTCACCAATGGATAGGTCTTTCAGAGAGAAGCTACCAGAGTAATAATGGATCTAACAGATGTTATGACTCAAAGGGACTTTTATATATATAAAACCTTTCACCCAAACAAAGGAATATGCCTTTTTCTCAGTACCCCATAAAACTTTCTCTAAAACTGACCACATATTTCTTCATAAAGCAAATATCAATAGATACAAAAATAGGAGTAACTCCTTATATACTATCAGACCACCATGGAATAATGTTACATTTCAACAACAACAAAATCTACAGAAAGCCTACAAACTCATGAAAACTGAACATCTCTCAATTGAACCAGCTGTGGGTCAAGAAAGAAGTAAGGAAAGAAATTAAAGACTTTCTGAAATTTAATGAAAATAAATACACAAAAACCCAAACAAATGGAACACAATGAACACAGTGCTAAGGGAAAATTCATAACACTAGATACATGAAAAACTTACAGAGATTTCACGCAAGAGACTTAACGGCACAGCTGAAAGTTATAGAACAATTAGAAGCAAATTTATCTGGAAGGAGTAGATGGCAGCAAATAATCAAACTCAGGACTGAAATCAATAAAAATGAAACAAAGACAACAATACAAAGAATCAATGAATCAAAGAGTTGGTTCTTTGAAAAAGTTACTAAATCTTTATCAAAAAAACCCAAAAGACAAAGTATTAAACTGACAGAATTAGAAATGAAAAGGGAGATATAATAATAGATTCTCAGGAAATCCAGAAAATCATTAGGTCCTATTTGAAAATCTATACTCCACTAAGTTAAAAAACTTAAAAGAAATGGACTACTTTTTATACAGATACTACTTACAAAAATTAAACCAAGACCAGATAAATGACTTAAATAAACATATAGCTCCCAAGGAAATTGAAGCAGTTATTAAAAGTCTCCCAAGCAAAAAAGAGCCCAAGACCACATCGTTTGATTGCACAATTTTACCAGATATTCAAAGAAGAACTAATACCAATACTCCTCAAACTGTTCCATAAAATACAAACATGAGGAACATCACCAAACACTTTTTTGATTAGACTACAGCTCCTCTGATACCCAAGCCACTAAGAGATGCAACAAAGAAAAAGAGTTACAAACCAATCTCCCTCATGAACATTGATGCAAAAATACTCAATAAAATAGTGGCAAACCAAATTCAAGAACATATCAAAAAAAAATCATCCACTATGATCAAGTAAGCTTCATTCTAGAGATGGAGGGGTGGTCCATGATATCAAACACTGTCAATGTCATCCATCATATCAAAAGCATAGGAAAAAACCCACATGATCATCTCATTAGATGCTGAGAATACCTTTGACAAAAACCCAACACTTTTTCATGATACAAGTCCTGGAGTTATAAGGAAAATAAGGCAAGTAGCTAAATACATTAAAGACAATACACAGCAAGCCAGTAGCCCACATCAAACAATATGGAGAGAAACTAAAAGCAATCCCACTAAAATCATGAAGAAGACAAGGCTGTCCCCTTTTCCCATATTTATTCAATATAGTTCTCCATGTTTTACCTAAGCAATAAGAGAACAAAAGGAAATTAAGGGGATACAAACTGGAAAGGAAGAAGTCAAACTATCACTATTCACAGATGATATGACAGTATATGTAAGCAACAACCAAAATTCTACCAGGGAAGGCCAACAGCTGATAAACACATTCAGTAATTTAGCGGGGTAAAAGATTAACTCAAAAAAATAATAGCTCTCCTATACACTAATGATAAAAGGACTGAAAAAAATCAAGAAAACAAAATTCCTTACAATAGCTGTTAATTGCACTAACTATCTTGGTGTAACTTTAAACAAAAAATGACAGATCTGTATGAAATGAACTTTAAGGCATTAAAGAAAGAAATTAAAGATCATATGAGAAAATGGAAAGATCTCCCATGTTCCTGGAAAGGTAGAATCAACATATTAAAAATTGTAACCTTATCAAAATCAATCTACAGATTCAATGCATTCCCCATCAAAATTCCAAGACAATTTTTACCAACTTTGAAAGAACTACACTCAACTTCCTGTGAAATAACAAGAAACCCTGGATTGCCAAAATAATCCTGTTCAATAACAGAAATTCAGTAGGCATCACCTTCTCTGACTTAAAGCTATACTATAGTGCTACAGTAATGAAGACAGGTTGATACTAGCAGAAAACATACTTGTGGATCAGAGAAATTAAGAAAAGATCCTTCCATTAATCCACACATGTATTAACACCTAATTTTAATTAAAACACCAAATATACACAATGGAATAAAGATAGCATCTTCAGCAAATGATGTTGGCATAACTGGATTGTTGTATGTAGAAGAATGCAAATAGACCCATATCTATCACTCTGAACAAAACTCAAGGCCAAATAAATCAAAGACCTCACCATACACCCAGCTACACTGAACTTAATAGCAAAGCAAGAGACAAATATTCTTCAATGCATTGGCACAAGTGACCACTTCCTAAATATAACACCAGTAACACAGATACATAGGACAGCAATTAATAAGTGGGAATCCCTAAGATTGAGAAGCTTCTGTAAAGCAAAAACCATGGTCAATAAGACAAAAACAACAGCCTACAGATTGAGAAAGTATCTTCACCAGCCCTACACCTACAGAGGACTGATTTCTAAAATAAACAAAGAACTCAAGAAACTAGAAGCTAAAAATCCAAATAATCCAATGAAAACATGGGGTTCAAGGCTACACAGGAAATTCTCAACAGAAAACTACAAATGTCTGAAAGACACTTAAAGAATTGTTTGACATCTTTAACCATCAGATAAATACAAATCAAAACAACTCTGAGATACCATCATATACCTCTTAGAAAGGCTATGATCAAAAACATAGATGATAGCCTAGGCCGGAGGGATGTGGAACAAGGATAACATTCCTCCATTGCTGGTAGGAGTGTAAACTTGTACAGCCACTTTTGAAAGCAGTGTGGAGTCTCCTCAGAAAACTGGGAATCAATCTCCCTAACGATCCAGCAAAAACACTATTGGGGCATATACCTAAAGTATGCACATGCTTACCCCAAGTGAATTAGCTCAACTATCTTCATTGCAGCATTATTCATAATGGCCAGAAACTGGAAACAACCTATAAGCCCAACAACTGAAGAATGGCTTAAAAAAATTGGTACATTTACACAATGGAGTACTACAGTGCAGAAAAAAAAATGACATCCTGAAATGAGCAGTCAAATGAATTAATCTAGAGAATATCATCCTGAATGAGGTAACACAAGCTCAGAAAGATAGCCATGGAATGTACTCACTTGTAAGTGGATTTAGGACATAAAAAAACCATAACCAGGCTACATTCCACAACCCCAGAACAGCGAGATAACACAAAGAACTCAAGAGAGACATCCATGATCCCTGCTGGAAAGTGAAAACAGAGGTCTTCTGAGTAAACTGGGATCCTAAAGGGGAGTGAGCAAGGGATGCTGGGAAAAAATCATGAGAGAAAGTGATGGTTTTGGGGGAGGTGCAACAGAGAGGGAGTGCAAAGTCAAGGATATCTTGATCGAAGGATCCATTGTGAATTTGGGAAAAAAAACCTGGTGCTAAGGAAATATCCAAGAACCTACAAGAGGTCAGTCCCCCATTAGGATTCCAAGTAATAGTGGAGAGGGTTTGTAAACAGGACTTTCTCTATAATCAAATGAATGAGCACCCTAATTGTCATAATAGATCTTTCAACCAGTAATCAACGGAAGCAGAATCAGAGAATCATAGCTAAGCACCAGGTTGAGCTCTGGTCCAGCCTAAGAGAGGAGAGAGTATTTGAACAAAAGTATCAGGATCTTGGGGATGAGACCTATAGAGACTAACCTGAGACAATGGAAGTTCATAAACTGTGAGGGGGGACTGGGAGGAAGGAAGGGAGGGGGAACAGTGGTAAACATGGAAAAAAATTAATAATCATGTCACATAATAGATATTTTTCAGATATGTAACTGATATTTTGCTGACATTTCTAGTATATTCCCATAATATATCTGAAATGTGAGATTATTACTCTTCTAGACTATTCATGCATAAGTGGCAATTTATAAATTCAGAGTTCATTACCTATGATATATATCGCATGCATGAAGATTTGCACCGTGTGTGATGAGATACTCTGCAATCAAGTGTTTTCAATTAGCCTTTCACATTACTGATTATTCCACAACTGAACTAAAAATCATATATGTAGCCCTGTGATCATGCTGACCATAGACTTCACATCAATAGTCATTTCCTTATCAACTTGAACACCTTCTCATGTTCTTCAAAACTGCAGTGCTCCAGCCATGCCTACAGTTGCCACAAGTTCTCTAGTACATTCCAAAACTCAAGAAAAACCTACGAGCCTTTGGTTACTGCCACAGAATTTGTCATGGTATTTGGAGCCATGTGCTCTCTGAGTAGCGATCTAAAGAGACCCAAACAAACACACCATAACAATGGTGTTCAATCCTAAATTGCACGGATAGGCAAAAGGTTTTCCTCTGTCAGAAGTTTACTGCATTTCAAAAGTCAACTATGTGGCAGATGTACCATTTCACAACAGAAAATTTTAATTAAACAACATGACAAAATTCCAGTATTTAAAACTGAATTCTCAAGTACTGTTCAACAAAATTTCTGGGGATTTGAGGAAAGCATCAGTAACTTCAGAAGTTGTTTAAGTGACACAATTCTCAGAGCTTTGTAAAGATGTGAAATTTGCAGGGGACACAGAGAAAGTTCTGCTTGATTCTCCATTGAGGAAGGGCCCAGGGTAACAGTGTCAGCCTCTTGCTCTGAACAGATCACCAAAGGAATGAGGTCACAATGAGTAATACCTCAAATAATATTTGACTGCTAACCTTAAAATGGATTCTGCCCTGTTGCAATTTAAAATTTTTCTTAGTGTTTAGAAAATGCAGTACATCATTTTAAAATGTTACTTGTTTGAGTTATTTCTTGGACAATTCGCTATATGAGGTCAGTGTATACATAGTTTCTACTCCCCTCACTCCTCCAACATCCCCTGTGCCCTAACTCCCTCTCATAGTCAGGACATTTTCTTCATTACTGTCACACATATAGGAATACATGTACCATGATCAGGGTAATGCCTTACAAGCCAGGAAACACGGGTATTTCCTGGGTACGATGGAATAAATATTCATATGACATAGTCACTGTGAGAGCATTCACACATTCACAAGACCAATGGAAGCTCAAATGAAACAAATTTCATTGTGCAAACAGGAATATAGGATGAAGAGCTGCACTGAGCTCAGGAATTACTAACAATTAATAGCTGCTTGGAGGAGACAGTCATTTTTATTTAAAGTGTGGCCTGGGTGGAGTGAAGAAGCTCCAGTGGATGGTCATATATACAGTAGGATGTGGGCAGCATAAATCAGACTCAATTGGTTAAAAAACAAACTATAGCAATACATCAATATGTAAATGAATACCAATCAACTGATTTCAAAGTGTCAGTCAAATGAAAGTTGTACTTTTAAACATGGAAAATTGGACCTAGACATGACACTGTTGAAGGACATAGTTTTCAAATACTTGGGAATTCAATTTGGAAAATCTTTACCTTTGTGGCATCTTCAAGGTTGCCTCCAAATTCAAGGAGGCTGCTCGCAATTTCTGGTTTATTTAAATAAACTGCATGATGCAATGCTGTCTTTCCGTTGATATCTTTAATGTCAGGATCTGCGTCATTATCCAGTAGAATATGAATAATCTCTGTCTCCCAGCTCTGAACAGCCTATGGAAATTATAACAAGCAAAATATTGTCAGTTCAAAAACAGAACTTCCTCCACTTTTCACCATGATTCATATTTAAGTGACATTAATTTCACTTTTATTCTAACCACTTAATTAGTTCAAGTTAACTGCTGAAACAGAAGTCTTTTAGCTGTTGAGACTGCACAGGACTGAACTAGTGCCTCTACATGCCAGAGACAGTATACCTTGGTCTGTTTGAGTGGCTTATAGCATCACAATCTTTTCCTGGTTCATGAGCTGGCATTTTGGAGCCCATTACCTGGGATGGAATGTCTTGCTCAGGCTGGGGGTGGGGCTTGAACCTGCCTCAACAGTTTGCTGACTCTCCAATAGGTCTTTCCCTATTGGAGGAGGGGATGGGAGGTTGATTGGGTAGAGAAGCTGGAAAAGGAGTGGAGGAGAAATGGGAAGAGGAACTGAGGTTGGTATGTAAAATAAATTAAAAGTTTTCTCAAAGAAAATGTTGAAATCCTCAAAATACCTTCATTATTGGTGTGGACTTTTCATCATCAAGGGCATCAATCTCACAGTCATTAAATATGAGGAAACGAACCAAGTGTTCATGCCCATAAAAACATGCAAATTGGAGAGCAGTTCTGTGGGGATGAAAGATAATTTTAATGAAAACTGTATGACAGTATGCCAACATACATAATCACTCTTTTATTTATAAATACTGTAGAAAATTTAGGTCCATTGGCTCAGAAATATTTAACTTTATTATAAATGTCTATTTATTTGCTGTTAGAATTTACTATATTAGAAAAATTTACTGTACCGAACCTTAATGGTAGTATTAGTAAACAGCACTGGCAGGATAAGTGCTCTATCACTGAGCTAGGTAGTCAAGAACAGCCTATTTGACCAGAAAGAACATAACTATCAAGATTAATTGATATTAAATTGATATCCACCTCTAGACTCCATTATCAACCAACTACTCCTTCAGCCTTTCTGTGTTCTGATTTCTTCTTCATAAAATGGGTGTTAAAAGGAATACTTTTGTCAATTTAGAAAGCATTAATTAGAACTTTTGCAACTACTCAGAAAATATTTTTAACAATAGCTGTACATCTTTTACATGCTTAGTATTAATACTATAATGAACACATTTCAAATTAATGTCAGTTTTAGTATATATATTTGTAAATGTATTAAGAAGTTTATATTTTAGAGCCTACTGAAATCTCTTGAAAACTTCACACAGATGTTCTGCTGTGAACTTATGTGCTTGATGCCTCAGCCTCCAGGTAGTTTGGCTTATACATATGACACAGTACTGAGCTTTAGATTTGGGTTTTCTCACATTTTAATTCACCTTAAAATGAAACCTTGTTTACAATTTATAATATAAAGCAACAATTGCCAATACTCAAAAGTAATTTGTAATAATGAGGTAGCAAGTTATTGTGTCATCCATGTTGTCTGTGCTAAGTAAAATGCAATATACAATGTGCATGTGTGTATATGTGTGTGTGTTTACTAACTTTTAACACCAGTTTTTCAAACATAGTTATGAACAGTACTATAGATTAAAACTGAAAAGTATGAACAGCAAAATTTATGTGAACAGCTAATGTTGCTTTGATTTTTAAAAAACTACAACTCAAAGGATGTAGTCAAATAAGTAAGTATGGCACCACTTTAATAATAGTTAAATTTATAGAATATTTAGAAACTAGATGTTTGCTATGCCTAATGATACTAATAAAAATTTCATGAGGGACATTTATGACACTGTCGGTCATCTCAAGCTAAAATTGGAAAGCGAATAGTTCATTGATTTCTAAATCACAAAATACTCAGCAAGTTCTATTTACTTCTATCAAAAGTAAGATGTCAGGAGCAACTGCCAGAGAACTTGGACCTTAACAGCACATCGAGTTATGAAAATAGTGTCTGATCAAGCCAGTGCTGAATAATCTTCCAGAAACATATGAAGGAGTGAGTGAAGAAACTTAAGAGAAATCTGGAAAATCTCTGAAAATCAGAGTGAAAACCCTGAAATTGTGAGAAACAAGAAAATGGGAGACGAGGAGGAGAGCACAGAGCCATCCCTCATGTTTCAATTACTTCTATTGTTCCCCAGTGAAGAATATAAATGCTAGTACACACTGTCAAAAATTCATATTGAATGTTTTTGGATAATTTTTAGTGGGAGAAAAACTCGTTATAAAGAACATTAGTTAAATACTGTACTCTTTATGGTTTATAGACTATTGTGTTTCTTGTATACATTGAAATTAAATCCCATTTCATGATATTTGGTTATATTATTCTATTATACATAAGAAAATGCTCCACAGGGAAATTACGGGGGTGACAGTAAACCTGCCAGGGCTTTGGTGTCATGGTTTTCCTGCTCTAGAAGATCCACACACTGGACCTCTATGTACAGAGATGCCAAGAAGACTGTACTATAGACAGCACAGCTGGGCTCTCCCCATCCCATTTGCCCTCAACAAAGCTAGGAAAGTTGGGCTTCTCTCATCATCTCACATCTTCATGGCCCCTCATCCTTAGCTTCCAAGTGTTCTCACCTTTTCCTCTCATCCTTGTGATCTACATTGAAATTTTTCTTTGCAAGGAGATGCAGTACCACTTTGAGTCTTCCCATACATACTGCCTCATGAAATTCGTTATCAGTGTCATAAGGCAAGTATCTGTCTTCATTTCTACAGAAACAACAGGCCAAGTTGCTAGTATCCCTGACTTGGCCATCACAAAACGCCAAGGGGCTTTTTGGCTCCTTCTTACTTCATTTACTTCACAATCTTCTCAGGCCCTGGCATCACCCTCCTAAGCAGTAATGTATTCCTAATATGAATTGCCCTTGAAATAAACCTCCTAGCCATTATTCCACTTATAATCTCTAAACATAATACTCGATCCACAGAAGCTGCAACTAAATACTTTATTTACACAAGTGACAGCCTCCATACTTCTCCTTCTCTCAATTATTCCAAATTATGAACAGCTGGGAGTCTGAGGTTTTTCAGCCACAAACTGATCGTATCCTAGTTTTCCTAGTTTTCATTGTCTTAGCCATAAAACTAGGCCTTGCACCCTTCCATTCATGATTACCCGAAGTTACACAAGGCATTCCCCTTTATACAGACTTAATCCTCCTCACATGACAAAAACTTGCTCCCCTCTCAATTCTCTTCCAAATCCATGACCTCCTTGACCCCTATGTCACCGTTTCATCAGCTATTATCTCCACTCTAATCAGAGCATGAAATGGCCTAAATCAAACACAAATATGCAAGACCATAGCCTACTCCTCCATCGCACACATAGGGTGAATTGGCTCCACCCTCCCCTTTAACCCCAACCTAACTCTTCTCAACCTAATTATCTATGTAATGTTCACAATCCCTATATTCTTAATATTTAACCAATATTCATCTGTATCTATTAACTCCCTCTCACTCACATGAAATATAATACCAATCCTTCCCCCGTCACCTCAATAATTCTCCTCTCCACAGGAGGCCTCCCACCACCCACAGGATTTTTATCCAAATGGCTTATGGTCAATTAACTTCTCAAAAACAATTCCTATATCCTAGCCACCATTATAGCAATAATAGCCCTAGTTAACTTATTCTTCCACACTCGCATTATTTACTCAACATCCCTAACTACCTTCCCCACAAACAACAAATTAAAAATATTATCCCATCACACAAACCATAAAAACCCTACTCTTCTTCCCCCTGTCACTATCCTAAGCACTCTTACCCTCCCTCTCGCCCCCCTTAACCTTCTAGAAGTTTAGGATAATGAAGTCCAAGAACCTTCAAAGCTCTAAGTAAATCTCAAAGTTTAACTTCTGAATAAGGATTGTAAGATTTCATCCTACATCTAATGAATGCAAGCCAATTGCTTTAATTAAGCTAAGCCCTTTCCCAGATTGATAGGACTCAAACCTATGAATTTCTAGTTATCAGCTAAATACCCTAATACTGGCTTCAATCTACTTCTCCCGCCTTACAGAAAGGGGCTGGAGAAGCCTTAGTAGAGTTAGTTATCTACACCTTCGAATTTGCAATTCGATGTGAATATCACCTTAAGACTGCTAAAAAGAGGGCTTATCCTCTGTGCTTAGATTTACAGTCTAATGCCTGCTTCAGCCATCTTACCTATGATAACTAACCGTTGACTATTTTCAAATAACCACAAAGACATCGGAACGTTATAACTTATCTTTGGGGCTTAGTGGGAACTGCCCTCAGCATTCTTATCCCAGCTGAAATAGGTCAGTCTGGAGCTCTAATAGGAGATGACCAAATTTATAATGTAGTAGTGACCACTCACACATTTGTAATAATTTTCTTCATGGTTATACCCATGATAGTCGGGGGCTTCGGTAATTGACTGTTACCCCTAATAATTGGAGCCCCTGACATGGCTTTCCCCCGAATCAACAACATAAGCTTCTAACTTCTTCCACCCTCATTTCTCCTCCTTCTTGCATCATCAATAGTCAAAGCTGGGGCAGGAACAAGTTGAACTATTTACTGCACTAGCTGGTAACTTAGCATACGCAGGAGCATCCATAGACTTTACAATTTTCTCTCTCCTCTTAGCCGGAGTCTCTTCTATTCTTGGGGCAATTAACTTTATTACAACTATTATTAATATAAAACCCCCAGCCATAACTCAATACCAAACACCCCTATTCGTCTGATCAGTCCTAATTACACCTGTCCTTCTTCTTCCCCTCCCAGTTCTAACCTCAGGGATCACCATGCTACTTACAGATCGCAATCTAAATACCATCTTCTTTGACCCCGCAGGAGGAGGAGACTCAATTCTATATCAACACTTATTATGATTCTTCGGACACCCTGAGGTTTATATCTTAATGCTACCAGGATTTGGAATTATCTCTTACATTGTAACCTACTATTCAGGAAAGAAAGAGCCATTCAAGTACATGGGTATGGTCTGAGCCATAATATCTATCGGGTTCCTTGGCTTTATCATGTGAGCTCACCATATATTTACAGACGGCCTAGATGTAGACACTTGAGTTTACTTCACATCAGCTACTACAATTATTGCCATCGCCACTGGAGTTCAAGTCTTCAGTTGACTAGCTACTCTCCACGGAGGTAATATTAAATTATAATATGGGCCCTAGGATTCATTTTTCTATTTATAGTCAGAAGCCTTACTGGCATTGTATTGTCAAATTCCTCACTTGACACTGTTCTCCACAATACCTACTATGTCGTTGCCCACTTCCACTACGTTTTATCCATGGGGGCCATATTCCCTATTATAGCAGGCTTCGTCCACTTATTCCCCCTATTTACAGGCTTCAATCTAGATGATATATGAGCTAAAACCCACTTCGCTATTATATTTGTTGGGGTAAATTTAACATTTTTCCCTCAACACTTCTTAGGTATCTCATATTCCGATCACACCTAATATCCACCCACCTATGCCTCGAAGGAATGATGCTATCCCTATTTATCTCAACCTCCTTCTCATCACTCAACTCCCAATCAATAATTATATATTCTCTCCCCATTGTTATTCTAGTATTCACAGCATGTGAGGCAGCTATTGGCCTGGCTCTCCTAGCTATAATTTCTAGTACATATGGAACTTACCACGTACAAAATCTAAACTTATTCTAATGCTAAACATTATTTTTCCTTCTCTTATACTTCTACTCCTCACTTGACTCTCTAATAATAAAAAACCTGAATTTATGTAACCTCATATAGTTTTATTATTAAACTAATCTCCCTAGTAACTCTCTCTCAATACACTGACACCAATATCAGCTTCTCCCCTATTTTCTCTACTGATTATTTATCTACCCCCTCTTAATACTAACCTGGCTCCTTCCCCTCATACTACTCACAAGCCAAAACCACCTAAACAAAGAGCCAGAGTTAAATAAAAAAGTGTATATTTCCCTTATCAGTCTCCAAATTCTTCTCATCATTACATTTTCTGCAAATGAGCTAATTATATTTTATATCCTATTTGAAGCTACCCTAATCCCAACACTCATCATTATTACCCGATGGGGGAAACAAACTGAACGACTAAATACAGGATTTTATTTTCTGTTCTACACATTAATCGGATCAATCTCCCTCCTAATTCCTCTAATCTCCCTCCATAAAAATTTAGGCACTCTAAACATAATAGTATTATCACTTTATGCTCACCCCACAAACCCCTCATGATAGGATGACAGCCTTTGACTAGCATGTATAATAGTATTCCTTATTAAAATACTCATATATTGTATCCACTTATGACTCCCTAAAGCCCACGTAGAGGCCCCCATTGCTGGTTCAATAATTCTAGCTGCCATTCTTCTGAAATTATGTGGCTACGGTATGTTACATATCTCCATCATTCTTGACCCTATGACAAACCTATAGCCTACCCATTTATCCTACTCTCCTTATGAGAGGTAATCTAAACTAGCTCCATTTGCCTATGACAAACTGATCTAAAATCATTAATTGCCTACTCCTCAGTAAGTCACATAGCTCTAGTTATTGCAGCTATTATAATTAAGACCCCTTGAAGCTTATAGGGGAAACCACACTCATAGTTGCCCATGGACTTACCTCCTCTCTCCTTTTTCTGCCTACCGAACACAAACTATGAACACATCCATAGCCGAACTATAATCATAGCACAGGCCTTCAAACCACCTTCCCACTGATAGCTACTTGATGAATCCTTGCAAGCTTAACAAATCTTGCCCTCCCTCCTTCAATTAATCTAATTGGAGAACTAATAATTACCCTCTCCATATTCTCCTGATCCAACCCCTCAATTGCTCTTATAGGCCTCAACATCTTAAGTACTTCCCTCTACTCAATATACATAATTATTACCACACAATGAGGTAAGCTAACCAACCATATAATTAACTTTCAACCCTCCCACACCCAAGAACTAACACTCATAAGTCTTCACATCCTCCCCCTGGCCCTCCTAATAATTAACCCTAAACTAATTATGGGCCCCACACTATGTAAATATAGTTTATTCAAAACATCAGACTGTGATCCTGATAATAAGGGACTTCATCCTGTTATTTACCAAGAAAGACTGCAAGATCTGCTAACTCATGCCTCCATGACTAACCCCTTGACTTTCTTACTTTTATAGGATAGTACTAATCCATTGGTCTTAGGAACCAAAAACCTGGGGCAACTCCAAATAAAAGTAATTAACACTATTACATGCTCTATTTTTCTAATTCTTTTCCTCCCAGCCTTCCCTATGCTAATCTCCTTTACTTACTTTATTAAAAACATTGATTTCCCTAGGATGCTCTCTTGTCGTTTGGATGCTGGAGTCCTGTTTACTCAGTGCTCACTGGTCCAGCAGAAAAGGGAGGCCTGAGAACCTGTTCTTTCTGGTATTTTCTGCAACTGCTTGCTCAGGGCAGTCTGCTCCTATAGAAACGGGAGGACTGAGGGTGGTTCTTTCTGGTATTTGCTGCATTGGCTTGCTTAGGGCAGTTTGGTTCTATAGCAACGGGAGGCCTGAGCACTGGTTCCTTCAGGTTTTAGCTGCATCTGTTTGCTCAGGGCAGTCTGGTCCAGCAGAAGTGAAGATTGTCACCTGTACTTTGGTCCTTCCAAAGCCAGAATTCAGAGCAGTGGAGCTGTCTTGGCCTGCAACATTTAGGCCTAAGCACTCGAAGCTTTCTTGTTCTGCAGAAGCCCAGAAACGTCTAAGAGAGAATTAGAATGGAGAAGAAGACTCAGAATGTGAAATGTTTTTAAATGAGAACTTAAGATTCGGTGTTCTTACTTCTGCCAGAGTTTTCAGGTAATTTCTTTTTCTTTTTCTTATCTTTTTATTATTATTGTTGTTATTATTATTATTACGAACAAAGAAGTCACACTTTCTAACCTTGTATATCCTTACTCAAGGTTCCTTCACCCTCCCACAACATCAGGTCATTATTTCTTTTAGAAATAGAAGAAATACTGAATGTATAGGAAATACACACTTGCCAAAAGGCAAGCAAAACAAAAACAAAACTGGGTTTAAATAACAGCTATCAAAATGTTTCCAGGGAATACTGACCTAGGGTTAAAGATGAGGCTGCAATTATTTTATGAAAAAACACATTCTTGAGGTGGGCATGGTAACACCCATCTTTAATCTCAGCGTTGGGGAAGCAGAGGTAAGTGGATCTCTTTAATTTCAGAGGCCAGCCTGCTCTATTCAGTGAGTTCCAGGTCAGCCAAGAGTTACATGGTGAGACTGTCTCACAAACACCCAACAACAATAACTGATTTTTATTTTTGTTTTTGTTGAGAAAGAGAAAGGGAGAAGGAAAGGGAGAGAAAGGGAGCGGGGCAAAGGGAGAGGGGAAATGGAGAGAGAGAGAGAAAGAGAGAGAGAGAGAGAGAAAGAGAGAGAGAAAACAAAGTTGAGTGGGTAGGGAGGTAAGAATCAGGGATGAACTGAGGAGGGAAATATGATCACAATGTATTGTATGAAAGTGTTTTAAAATCAACAACAGCAAACAAAAACAAATGTCTACCCCTATTAAAATAAAAAAGAATATATATTTTTGGACCTGCCATCACCTCACTGGAGGAATTGCCACCCCTGAGATTCTTTCTGTGTGTACTTGTAGTATTCACATTTCTCCCTAAGTCCCTCATGGCAGTCTGTTGAGGCCTCCTCTCCTGGTTTCTTGACAAGTCCTATTTGTCCTCTAAGTAAACATAGCTTTAGTTTAAGCTGAGCACCTTCACTTTTGTTTGTTTTCTCATTTTATCTTAAGAGCGCTCAAAAGCTTCATCATGCCAAGAGTGCCAATGCAGTTATCCAGTGGGCAGGCAGCAGCTGCTCCCCTAACCAGAGTGCATGTGCTCACAGGCTGACTGATGGGAGGGGTGAGTCATGCCTTGGTCTGTTATAGTAAGAGCTAGAAGAGGATTGGAGGGAGGATTTGAGAGTGTTTATCTAAAATTTATGAGATTCCCAAATACTAAGGCAAGTCCCTTACTGTGGAAGCTCAGGGCTCACGATCTTGGATCTCATGTTCTGTCCTCTCTTGACCTCAGCCAGGGGTAGGTTGAGGAAAGTGAAACAGGACCTGCTGTGTTTCAGTGGAGTCAACTAGGTGAGGAACAAAGCAAGATATTGCCCCACATCCTCTTCTTTCTTCCCTCCTTCCCATCTTCTTGTGTCTCTGTCTGTCTGTCTGTCTGTCTGTCTGTCTGTCTGTCTGTCTGTCTCACACACACACATTGATAGAGTGAATCCTGTAGGCTGAACAGGGCCCTGTGAAAACTTGGGGGAGTGAGAAGATAGGTAGGTTTTTGAACCTGGTCACTGTAACAGAAGGTTTTTACTGAAAAATTCCAAATGTGGCTACACATATAATCCTTAAGGATTAAGGTCCACACACTCCCTGCCTTTTACTTTGTTTCATAGGCTTGTTCTTTCCCCATCTCCCACAAATGAATAATCTAAGACTTTCCCCATCTCTGCGTGGTTGGGTCACTATCAAGGTGTGTAGTAGGTCTGAGGCTAGTCCAGATGGGAGTCAACATTAGGAAATAAGTTAAATGCCTATATGGATCTAAGCCCAGAGTTCAGGAAATTGGGTGAAGTCTAAGGGGAAGGGGCATTAAAACTGTGTTGCCAATTTTTTCCCTGCCTCCCCTGCAAATGAGTCCAAGCCATTTATCACAACTGTTTTTCTTTGCTGCTTTTAGACCTACTAAAGCCTAATAGAACATTTGGCTGTTGAGAGGTGTTAGTGGTAGAAAGAGATACACTGCTTGTCTTTGCATGTTGCTAAGGTTTATCCTTAACTATTGCTGCTTCAAGTTAGCTATTCAAGTAACCACCCCATCAGCATTGTTGCCGAACTGGACAGCAGCTGAGGGGGATGTTGCCATTCTCATTTGCCTATTTGCAGGGTATGTCCTTGAGAGGGAGAGTAGAGGAGCCCAGCCATGAGATGACAGGCCTCTTTCACATAAAACCTTTGTCCAACTTGTGGAAGGACAAGAGTGACTCTCTGGGGTCTCAGGAATAACACCAGGGAAGTTCCAGAAATAGTAGGACACATTGGTCACTGTACTTGGAACTATGTGCCATGCCACATAGTCAACTGGCAGGCATTGCCCTTAGGAGTGTGGGGGATCCTGCTACCAAGTTTGGTGCATGGTCCTGCAATGAAATTCATCTGTACCTTATCATCCAAACAATTCAATTGGCTCAAAGAACTGAGTCTCTGAACTGAGTAGGATGTATCTGTGGTACTTGTTTTTCCCCTCTGGTAGTATCACTTCTGTTGATAAGATCTATTGCCTGAGAACTTCCAAACAAGAGCCCTCCAGTTCTCCCTAATTGAATACAATGTTGCCTGTTGTGTCTTCCTTCTCTCAGAGACAACTCATTTATGTCTTTCTCTGCACCAACCTCTAGGCTTTAATAGATAGGAATCACATCTATTCAAGAAGGTCTTTTAATTAATTTTTCATCTTTTCCTGGAGGGAATGAGAATACTGAGGAAAAGTAACTGGGGTGAGGGACAATGAGAGAGAAAGGCAGGTGGAGGTAGTCAGAGAGAGGCTACAGCAGTAGGAATCAGATGCTCAGGGAAGGAGTAGATAGACAATTGAGAAACACAACCATATCTCATTCTCACAGCAATCTAGCCACCCTTTCTTTGCTTTAGTGGTTTTTTTTCTTTTCTTTTTCTTCATCTCTGACACACTTCCCCTCTTATTATTTCTTCCATTTGTCAGTTGTGATTATTTTGGTTTAAGTTTAAAAGAAACACACAGCTGTTGCAGCCCTCCTTGCTTAAATCACACCAGGGTGTTTATGATCACAGTTTTCACCAGATGAGCGGGGTGGGTGTTAGGTCCTGTTCTGAGCCTTAGTGGGAGTGGTGGCAGACCAGGGTGGGAATAACCTTCTCTAAATTCAAGGTCAAACATGGTGAGATTCAGATAGGAGAAATGTTGTAGTGTGTTTGTGTGAGTGTGTGTGTGTGTGTAGTATTAGAAGCAAATGGGGGAGGGGACAATTCAGATAAGTTCATTTCTGTGAATACATCAGATGGCTACCTTGAAAGGAGGCTGACCCAGATCATTTAAAAGGCTGCTATAACCTATTATGGTTAATGACTTGTGTTGAAACTTCCATTGTTTTGAGATTTTACATATTTCATTAGTGAACTAAGACCTGACCTCCCCCTCACAATAGTTCCCTGGATAGCTCTGAGACCCTTAGAGTTGTGTTTGCAGCCTTGCTTGTACATGGAAACACTAAAAATACTGGCTCCACCACCACATATTTTGGTTTATTTGCTAGGGGATGTGGGATTTTTTTCTCTAGATTGTTTTTGGTTTTGACAGTTTTACTTATGCATGCAATGTATTCTGATTACTTTGTCACACACCCTCTAATACCCCATCTCATTCTCATGACCTCTCCTCAATCTTCACAAGTCCTTTTCTTAGATTCATCACTTTTCATTTTGTTTTGTGATCCATATGAGACTGGACTATCCCCTGGATCCTGGCAGAGTCACTGGTAGGAACAGGACTGTAAGCAATAGTTTCCTTTTTGCCTGAATACAGCAGTAGTAAATAGTTCATTGGTGAGTTGTGGAGCTCTTGAATTTTTAATACCTACCTCGGGTAACTAGAATGAACCAACAGTTGATAACTATTGTCTAAAGCTATAAAATATAGTGAATTATCAAGCATTCAGCATTGTCTGATAACTGGCAAACATGGATAGTCAGCTTCCACTAGGCTGCAGGATGAGCGAGGGCCTGCAGTGTGAGCCTCACAGGTTACTTGTATGTAGAGGAAAGGGTAAGAGGCACTGTGAAAGCCTGTGTCCCAGGCTCACCTAGCAGGTGAGCTGCTTATCAGCTTTGAGTTGTTCAGATGTGTTATAGTTCAGAGACTAGTGACATGGATCCAAACCTGTGTTCTTTTATTTATTTGTTGTGAAGCAATTAAACATGTCAGTATGGTGCCTCAGATTCCTATTCTGTAGAATGAAGACAATAGAAACTTCTTGTCTTATGGGATGTCTATGAAGAACTGTGATACACTTATGATATTATCCGGTGTACAACATGGACCTGATTATATTAGCTATCATTGTTGCTATGAAGGTGTGTTGATCTTCCTTTAAAACAAAGATTTTCATTGAACTTATAATTCTTTAGTGGTTATATGTTGACGGTATGAGAAGAAGGACCAACTTTATTTAAGTCATGGTCATATATATATTTTCACTTTCTGAAAAAATCAAGCACAAGAAGAATTTCCAGCGTGCATTAACTGAGAAAAGCACTTACTAAAAAAGCAACCTTTTAGCCCCTTCCTTCCTGTTAGTTTTAGAGACCTATTCCTGGAACTGAGTGGTACAGACATCAGACTAATCATGTCCTTTGAATACTATAGGTGTAGCCCTTTAGTGAACTCATCATTGTCCCACCCTTATACACACCCAAGGCCAGTCAAACTGCTTCTGGGAAGCCAAAGATACACTTCTATAATATGGGAACAGGCCTAGAGCCAGTCTTTCTTAGTCCAAGAAAGAAATGCAATCCTTAGCATTGCTTGGCCTCAATCACTCACTCTTCTAAAGAGTGGAGTCCATTGATATTAAGGGAAATTAGTCACCATTGATTCATAATTCCTGCCATTTTTGGTGGTAACTTGTTTGTATTTCCTTTCTCTAGGGTATTCTTCTGTGGACTTATTGATTGTTTGTGATTTCATGGGTGTATCTGGGGTCCTTAGGTTGGAGTTTTCCCTCTAATACACTCTGTAGTGCTGGATTGGTAGATAGATATTGTTTCAGTCTGACTTTGTCCTGAAATACCTTGTTTAATCCATCTATGGTGATTGATAATTTTGCAGGGTATAGTATTCTAGTTTGGCAGCCATGCTGTTTTAGCATCTGTATAACTTCTAACCAAGCCCTTCTAGCTTTCATTGTTTCCATTGAATAGTCAGGTGTTATTCTGATGGGTCTGCATTTATATGTGAGTTGGTCCTTTTCTTTTTCAGCTCTTAAAATTTTTTCTTTGTTCTGTATGTTTTGTGGCTTGATTATAATGTGGCACGCTGACTTTTTTTGGGGATCATATCTATTTGGTGTTCTGTAAGCTTCTTGTATCTTTATAGGCATTTCCTTCCTCAGGTTAGGGAAGTTTTCTTCTATGATTTTATTGAAAACATTATCTGTGCCTTTGAGCTGGTATTCTTCTCCTTCTTCTATTCCTATTATTCTCAAATTAGGTCTTCTCATGGTGTCCCAGATTTCCTGAACTTTTGAGTTATGGCTTTTTTAGTTTTATTATTTTCTTTGACTGATATATCTATTTGAGCTACTGAGTCTTCCACTTCAGAGATTCTATCTTCCATCTCTTGAACTCTGTTTGTTATGCTTGTATCTGTGGTTCCACCTTTTTTCTTCAGGTTTTCTATTTCCATCTTTGCCTTATTTTGTGACTTTTTTATTGCTTCCATTTCAGCTTTTAGTTCCTGGCATGTTTCTTTCATAGCTTTGTTCATCTCTTCCAATTTTTGTTTGTATTTTTTTCTATTTCTTTAAGGTTTTTTTCATATCTTCTTTGAGAGCTTCAATGATCATCAAAAAGGAATTTTTGGTGTTGCTTCCTTCTGTTTCCTCTTCATTGCTCAGTTCAGGTCTTGTATTTGTAATATCGCCACTCTCTTCTGGAGTTACCATGTTGTCCTTTGTATTATTATGTAATTTTTTGCACTGACATTTGCCCATGGCTTCAGTGGTTCACGATTAGATGGCTTCTGGTCAGTTGTGGCACTCGGGTTTGTGTGCCTCCTTGTAGAGAGCTGCCTGCTACTGTGTCCTAGAGATGGTGCTGATTTCCAGCCTCCACTACCACCCCCGTGGGTGAGTGCTCTCTTTTGATAAACAACTCCTTATTTGGCTTGAGCCTGGGGTATGGTTTGCTGTTGTGTATGTGGACCTATGAGCTGTGCCCACATGGCTTATTGGGATTGGATGCCCTGAGAGTTTCTAGTCAGTGGGCGGGGTTTCCCAGGGAGAGGAAGGAGAAGCAGAGAGAAGAACAAAGAGAGAACAATTGTAAAGGTCCCGAATAAACTGCTCAAAGAAGATCCTGTGTGTTGTGCTTTCCTTGCTGGCAAGGGTGCGCGCGACAAGTGGTGGCCCGTACGGGGAGGAAGCAACTCCTGCGAGCTTCAGGCATCAGAACTTTCTGCAGTCGGGGGGTCGACCGGTAAGTCCCAGGTAAATTGGGATCCGCAATAAAAGCGGGTAGCTCTGACCTGTAGATAAGGTGGAGAAGAGGGAGCTCACTGACGAGTGGGTGTAACCTCTTATAGCTGTGGACGCACGGCAACCTTGAGCTCAAAGTTAAAGTAACAGCAGTTGCAAACCTAGGCTTAAAGTGAAAGCAACAGCAGTTGCAAACTTGAGCTCAAAGTGAAAGTAAAAGCATTAGCAAAGCTGGGGCTGTTTGGTAAGGGCTCCAAGAAGATTTTTAAGGTAGGAATTAAAGGTTATACAAGGATGGGGTCTTCAACCTCACATCCAATTTTTTTGGCTCTTAAGGAGCTGCTTCATTAAGGTTTTTCTG
>PVIH01024714.1:0-22178 GCA_004025045.1 Sigmodon hispidus | reverse complement strand
CAAGTGTTAGAACTCTATTGTTTAAGATAAACAGCCTTAAAGCAATCCCTGTGCATTTTCTCATATCAACATTTTAGATATTAAATTGTACTTTGTAGTTGTTGTTTGTTAGCAGTAGTTTGACCTCACTTATGTTAGTACCTTTCTCTTTCCCAGACACTGTCTTATGATGATCCCTATAGTATGTAGTTTTATACCAAGTTTAGAACCTTCCTATTTAGACAAAACAGGGAGATGTAGCGGGAAATTAGGAACTGTATATGTGAACGATCACGTCATAGGAATGGAGACGAGCTGGGCGTGGTTAACTAAAAAGGATTCCGGAAGTAGACCTTCGAGGGAGGGGACCAGGACAGGAAGTCGTCATTCTCTCACGAGAGTTCCCCGACCGAGTGCGCAGTTCGCTCCAGCTGCCCGGGAGTTCGGACGTAAGGCGTGGGGATGAAGAATCTTCCTTAGAAAGGCTCCGGCGCGCTGCAACCTCATCCTGTCATCTTCTCCTAAAACCGGCTCTGTTTTGTAAGCTATTTTCTCCAAATAAACCCTGTTTATAAACATATCTCAGGGCGGGTTTTTACCGCGATAGGATATGTTTTAGGTCAAAAAAGTGTGCAATATATTGAATTTTTCAGTTGCTGCTGGAGCCCCTCTGTAGTGGAGGAATACTTGGAGCCTTGGCTAGTGCCCAGACCAATGGGAGGTAGACAGGGCATTGACACTAGGACACAGGACTTGGCACTGCAGATGAATAATTTGTAACTCAGCCATTTCCAAAATCCCAAATTATAATGCGAAGTTTCTTGATTAGTTACCTATACAAATTTTAGCTAAGTATGTCACTGCTTAAATACACAGAATTTTTGTGCAATATTAATGCATCTTTAGTCACTTGTGATGATTTTCTGAACCTCTGCAGTTAGTACATTCTCTTCTGTGTGGGTTTCTAGGAATTAGCAAATTAGACAAAAGAGGGCTCCTTGCTACTATGCCCTCCCTCCCTCCCTGTTCATGTTATGCTGTATTAGCTGGAGTTCTCTAGAAGAACTGTGGTGGAAATGTTCTCTGTATGCTGTAAATAAAGTAACTGGTTTGGCCTACTTGGAGCACCATAGAAGTGGGTGCAGGATCAGAGGAGAGACAGGTAGAAGGAGGGTGGAGTCAGTCAGTCTCCATCCAGCTCCCTGAAGAAGAGCCACGTAAGAAATCCAGGTGAGCCATGGGCCAGGCCACGTGGCAGGTAGATTACTAGAAATGGATTGAATTAAGATGAAAGAGCTAGCTAGTAATGTGTGTGAGACATAGGCCAAACAGTATGACATTAATATAAGCATCTGATTCATTTCTTTGGGGGAAAGGTCACTGCGGGCAAGGTCCAAACTTCTGGCCCAAGCTGGTCCGGAAATGGTCTACAACAAAACGGAACTAATTGAAAGTGTGTATATTATGAAAGGGAATTTAAAGAATGGCTTGCAATCATAGGGATTGTATAATCCAACAATGGTTGTGTGCATGCTGGAGAGGCTAAGAATCCTGTAGCATCCCAGTTGCTAAACCTGGATGCCTTGAGGGGCCTAATCTGATGCTAAAGGCCTGGAAGATTCCTGGAAAGATACTGGTTTCCAGTTCATGTTGGAACTAAGGAAGCACGCTTGATATTGGAGAGGGATGGGGCAGCATCAGCAACCAAGGTAGATACCTGTAAGAGATGAAGATGGGCAAGCAGCACTGCCTGTCCCTCAGACTTCTCTATTTGGCTGATCATGGGAAGCTGCTACTTACTTAGTAAAAAGATTTGCACACCTCCCCTCTATCCTTCCTGGCAATGCCCTCAGGTCTTCTCAAAAGTGTGTCTCTTAGTTGATTACAAATCCCATCAACTTGACCATCAAGAATAACCAGCATGCATGCTTCCATTATTTTATTCCTTTTGCTTTAAATTAGCAAAATGTGTATTTCCCTAAGATCCAATGTTTATTCCTAAAGTAACTGCCCTTGGAAACATGCATCAGATGTCCTATTATTGGTAGTCAAAGTCAGCCAATCTGCCTGAGAGTCATGGGCCAGAATCCAACTGAAGGACAAGATCTAGATGGGAAGACAAAGCATTAGGAGACTGACAGTCAGCTTCATCCACAGCTGTGTTTGTTAGTTCTTTGTCAACTCAACACAGGTAGTTAGAGTCAGCTAGGAAGAGAAAACCTCAACTAAGAAGATGATACCACCAGAGTGGCTGTAGAAAACCTCTACGGTGTTTTCTTTATTGATGATTGTTGTCCAAGGGTCTGGCTTGCAGTGGGTGGAGCAACTCCTAGAATGATGGACTTGGGTTGTATAAGAGAGCAAGATGACCAAGCTATGAGGAGCAAGCCAGTAAGCAGCATCCTCCATGGCCTCTGCATCCTCCATGGCCTCCAGATTCCTGCCTTGAGTTCCTTCCCTGGCTTTCCTTCCTGTTAGCTGTAAGATAAAAGAAAACTTTCTCCTTTTAAAATGTTTGGGTCAATGTTCTATCACAGCAAGATAGAAGCAAGCAAATACAAGCTATAAAATTCAAATCAGTTGCTTGTAACTACCAAGTTTTGTAAAAGCAAAGGAAACTGGAAGATAAGGTTTTGTTTTTCATGCTGCTCGGTACAATGTCACTGTATGCCAGACATCAGTAGCCATATACTTGGTACTTGGCTCATAGAGAGAAAAACTAGTTGTTCAGATTTTACAAATTCAAATTACTTACATTTTAGATGTTGTTATTAAAGTGTTTGCAACACCCATGTATCAACACAAATTACAGCATACATTGTTTCCTTTTCCTTGAGTTCTCTGTAGCAGCCAATCTGCTTTTCTCTGTCATACCAAGACATTTCCATTGTCTTAGATGTTTATTTACTACTGTACTTGTGCTAGGGATGAATGACCTTCCTTAGTAATGTATAAAATATCTTTGCATATTTTAAAGTCTATTTATGGCAGCATCTGTGCATATTCTTCCCCACCATGTCTCTCTGCCTCTCTTGACCTTGTGTACCCTTGTACAGGTTCACTGATTGTTAACTTTCAAATACTATTCCATTGCCTGGTGACCCCAACTTACTTTTGTATCCTCTATTAATGGGATTTTAATTTCTGTATTAACTAGTAGGTAATATTGCTGTGTTTTGGGATATATTTTCTTATCTGGGTTAAAAGACTCATAAGTCAATTTCATGGAGACGTAAATCTGTAGTATTGACTTTATCAATGTTGTTAAATTAACCGTCAGACTAGTTGTAATCATCTTCCTGCTCAGTAGCAGATACAGGAATCTTGTATAGAATTCATGTTTACATACATAATTCAGACCTTTCTACAGAGTTTGCCTTGTGTTGGATATAATAAAGCATTTCACTTTCTATTTTAGAACCCACTCCTTCAACTACCATGAGTTTAAGTTACTTTTTTTCTTTAATATAAAGGTTTGAAGATAGGGTGACATGCTAAACAAGTGTTTTGTTCTAAGATACAGCCTTCTAGACCTATTAAATGATTTTTATTATGAGACAAGTTCTCCAGGCTGCTCTTGATTTCACTCTGTATTCATAAGAGGCCTTGAACTAAAGACTCTCCAGCTTGGCCCCCACAAAAGGCTGGAATTGCAGGCTGGTACCACCAGGCTTTATCTAAACCATTATTTAAAGTCTAATATTCATTAATATTTTCACATCTGAATTTTCTGCATGAAGCTCCTAGCTATTTCTTTCATATTGTTTTATTTTCCTAATCTTTCTGGAGGACATTCTAATATATTTTTTACAGTCCCTGGCCTATGTTTAAAATTTTAAATGAATTTATTTGAATGTTTTTCATCTAATACAAGTTTATGTTTACTCATTTTTAATTGTTTTTCTTTTTTTTTACTCTTTGAGACTTTCATATTTGCCTACACTGAGATATGACCATATACACAAGTCATTTCTAGCTCTAACTCCCGGCAACCTCCTAAAGATGTTCCTTTCTTAACTGCATATCATCTCTCTCCTCTGTCTCTCTGTCTCTGTCCCTCTGACTCTCTGCCTCTGTCTCTCTCTTTCTCTCTCTTCTGTGATAACTCACAAGTCCAGTTAGTGCTCCCCATATGTGCATGGCTGCAATTCCATCCACCAGAGCACAGGACCCCTACCAGTGGTTACACACTCAAAGGAGAAAGGGTCTCACATCTGCAGATGCTGTCACTTGCCAATAGCTCCTGAGTATGGGGTGGGTGTGGACATCCTCTACTGGGCCGGCTTGATCTCGTATAGGCCTTGTGCAGATAAACTGTTATAAGAAGCCAAAGTCAGCCATTCTGCCTCAGAGTCATGGATCAGAATTTAATTTAAGGACAGGATCATCTAGATGGGGTTGTAAATGTATCAGGAGTCTATCTGACTGTGAGGAGCATGTTCATCTTTCTAGACCTTTTGGCTAAGATGAAGCATATTATCTATTTTCAGCTGAAGTATCTTTTGATTAATAGTATACGTTTATTTTATATAAAGTTCACAAAATATAATTTTATTGCATTTAACTTTAATTTTTCCCTCTATCTGCATATCATATGTCCCTCTAATGTGTTTTGTGTCATTTCTGTGTGTCTGCTAAATTTTGTTTCTTTTCTACATGCCAGTTGTCATCATTAATCTTCTTTGCATCTTGACTGGATCTAGGGAAATGTAAGAAGTTAGCAAGCCCACCTCAAGAAATATCTGTGAGGGTGTTTTCAAAGATACAGGCGATAAACTCTCTGACCTACTGAATATCTTTCTCTACTGATTACTTTTCAGTCTGAACAGACTAAGGGGAGACAGTGGATCTGTGGAGTGTGAGGCCCAATGAGAGGAAGAAGCTCCCTGCTCATTGTGGTGGTGGTGGTGATTGGGGCTCTCTGTTCCCCAGTTCCTTCCTGTTTCTGCTCAACTCTGCTTCCTGAGAATCTTGATAGAAACTGTCAGGCCCCCTCAACCATGATGGACAAGGAACCTCTGAAATCATGGATCAACTGAGTCTTTTCTGTCTGATTTGTCATTACAGATTAACTATCACAATAACTAATGGTCTAACACTATTCGCCTATCTTTCAGGGGGCAGTTCCTACTTCCTGATCCTCCCTCCAGGTCACAGGTATGTTGCTGCTGCATGTTCTTGGTTCTCATGGCTGAACTGGCCTCAAGGATAGGGAGGCATTTGACTCCTTGTAACCCTGAATTACTTGGCTATTTGGGTCATTGTCTCTCTGAACTTGTATCACCATGAGATTTTGAAATGGAAACAAGCAAGTGACCCAAACTCTCAAGATCCTTATTGGAATTTCCTTCCAGTTTGATTAATGAGACAGCTAATATCTTCATAAAATGGTTCTTCCTACCTTAGACATGGTATAGCCTTTCACTTATTTAGATCATATACCTAATTTGTATTATTTTGTATTTTAATATTTTACCTAAAAAAAAAAATCTTGCCAGTTTTGTTAGAAATTTTATTTGCCATTTTACATGATGCCTTTTAAAATTTATATTTGCCAAATGCTGCTCTATGGGATTTTTAATGTGCATGCTTGCTTCTTTGTCTGTGTATGGAGGTACCTAAAAAGACCAGAGGAGGGAATTAGATTCCCTGAACCTGTAGGTATAAGCTGTTTTAAGTCACCTCACATGGGTTCTCCAAATAAAACTCAATTTTGCTGATAGGGCAGCAAGCACTCTTAGTATCTGATCAATTTCTCCAGTCCTCTATAGGACTTTAAAAATAAAGTCTTCTCTGTGACAAACTTGTCAAACATCTAAATGTGTGTGTGTATGTGTGTGTTATGATCCATGCTCCCTCCCTTGTTATTTCCTGATTTTTATTGTGATCAGAATGTTGGGAAAATCAGCCTTGGAAGAAGATTCTAGGATCATAATGTAGGAGATAGGTTTTTCTTCTGACATAATCAATCTGTGATTTTTTTAAAAAAACAACTATAATTTCTCCAAATATTACTATCCAATTATCATTACTTATATATGATCAGTAGTACCTAGAGTTCGCTCTTTTGGAAGAAAGAAGCCAATGGATACTAATTGTGTGACAGTTAATTACTTGATAAACACCCTCTGTGACTGACACTATTAAATTGGCTGTTTTCTTTGTCACATATTCCAGCAGATTTGTGATTTAAACCTTGTGAAGGTTTATAAAAGTCAGGCAGGGTCAGGGGAGGTTAATGCTTTCTGAATTTGGTTTGAGATTTGAGGATATTTGATTCTTCATAGCATGTAAGTAGAAGATTCTGTGCATTGGAAATGGTGAAGTGATTTGGAATAATGTGCACAGAGTATTATCAGAGTTTTAGTGTCTTCAGGGAACAAAATCCCCTTTAGTTAAGGAGCCCTGGCCTAGGTGAATTTCTTGTCTCTCTTCTACAGTCTTCTCACAGCTCTGTACACTCCTCTAGCTGAGCAAATTTAATTTCCTTACGATTCTCATATTCTTCATTTCATATTGTTCATTCCTGCACCTTCCCAGCCTAAATGTCAGTAGGTCAGTGGTGTTTTGGAATAAACCAAGAACCTCAAAAATCTGGCCCCTAGAGAATGTCTGATTTAATGCTTAAATCTACATTAGCCTTCCTTCTCTGTTGGGGAGAGTGTCTGGCTTCCTTCTGAGTTGGTTGGCTGGCAGGAGGTCTTTCTGTCTTTCTTGTAACCTGGTACAGCTCCCTCCTGAGCTTCTGTGGACAGCCTGCTGGGCTTCCTAAACATAGCAACCTCTGGTAGAGGACAGAGTCTTTCAAATTATAGAGCCTGGGCTCCTTTCAACAAAATCTTCAATATAGCACATTTGATTGTGCTTTGGGACGAATAATGAGAAGTCCAAGGAAAAGGTTTTTGAATTTTTAAAGGAGCAATTAAAAATAATGAGTATTGAGAAGAAAGCATTATTCTCAAAGAAGGGATGTGAGGACCAGTCAGAATGCTTCTGCATATGCTTGGGATGTATTGGGCCACTTTTGACAGGCATTAAGTAGGAAAGGCTTTACCTTGATGAGAGGTTGTGTGACATGGGAGCTGGGAGAAGTGCTGTCCTTCCTGGTTAGGGTGGTTAGCAATGAAACTTGGTTGTTGAATAGTAATTGATGAATGTTTATCTCTTATATCAGAAGTGTCCCCTCCTGCCTCTCCTCTGTCTTGGTTGGTCTCTCCCAATATATCCAAGCTTACCTGCCTCTGGTGCTGAGTGCGTTCACCTCAGAACTTCTCCTTCACAAGCTCCCACCAGAAGACCAACACTGATTGGCAAGGCTCCTCTAACAAAGGTCTCTGCCTTAGGCTGCTTTTCCTTTCCATGGCTCATTGTCAGGCTTATCAAGGTCTGTCTCTTGTCCACAATCCTGGAAACCCAAGTTTTACCCAGATATTTGTCTGTGTTAGACTCAGGCAATGAAAATCTACTTTTTACCAGAAACCCTTTGAAGATAAGCCCTTCTGGCCTTGTTCATTTGGTAAAGTCCCAGAGTGAGACCTCCTGTATAAGGTAATGCCCTTCTTAGAGTTCCCCATTGCTTCCCTGACATGCCTTCCACCTAGATTCTTCTTGGCACAGAATCCCACCTATTGGAATTTTAGTATACAATATAGAGACAAGGGAGCTAACTAAGTGAATGCACAAATAAACAGGTAAGCAGATCTTCCAAAGGAAAATTTCACTGGGCAGGTTAACTGGCAAATATTGTTTCAATTAAGATCTTTATGAAGAGAGATGCAAAGACAAGATTATATAGGGAGGATCAGGTACTTAGTAAGGGCCATGGATGGAAGAAGATATCTTCCAAGGAAGGGGAAATAGAGTATACTCTGAAACATTGATGCAAATCTCTTGTGACTTTTTACATCTGATATTTACAACCATGGTTCTTGAGTGAGAATTTTGTAGATGATGTCATTGTCCTGGTCAGCAGGGTCTTCAACGTGGACCTGAAACTGGGGTTGAGAGAAATGAAGAAACAGGAACATGGAGGAATTTTCATTCAAGCTCTGGCACACTTTATTTTTCCAACCATCTTTTAAATAGAATCTCAGAGTGTGAAGAATGCACTAACAGGGAGGAAGGGGAGGATTATTCAAAAAGGTGGCAAGACTGAGGAAAGAAGTTACAGACAGGGTAGAATTGATTTGGAAATCTATCTGTTCTCAGTTGAATGCCTGAAGAATGTCACCTGCTTGTCTAAGAGGATCAAAGAAAGCCTCCTGGATTCATGGCCTAGCTTAAAACAATAAAGGGTGTAGTCTTCTGGCTGGCTACCTAGGGTGTAACTGCTGGTAAATGGCTAACTGTAGAAGCTAACTTATAAACTGAAAAAATGGCTAAGCTAGGCTTTAGCTCCCAACATGTCATCATGCTGCAATGTCAAAAGGCTGGAGAGGACAGGCTCTAAAAGATGATGTCAAAACAGTTTTACCAATGTGCCAGTGGCTATATCAGAGGAGCAGCAGATGGCAATTGAAGTTTAGGTGTCAGCTCACCAGGAGGAAAATCCCTGATGGGTAAATCTCAAATAGGCAAGGTCCCAAGACTCCAGTTTCCAGACTACAGAATGTCTTTTGCTTCTGCTGTGCCTTTACATGTTTGCTGATGCCATCTTTCTTTGGAATCTGGCATGGTGTGTGGATGGGTGTGGGAAGATCCCCACTGCCTGTTGTGTAGTATGTCTATCTCATGGAACTATCCAGTTCTACTGGGTACTTTTACCTGTGGATTATTATGAAGATGATTTCCTCTTAACTATTACTGTCTGATAATAATAATGTTTTTGATGATCGACAATAAATAGAAGAAAGTGTCACACAGCTAGTGCCTATGAGTTTCACCTATGGAGCTGTAAAAATTGCAGTTCAGGTTAATGACTAAGACAAACAATTGAGTCCCAGTAGCCCAGCTGCTTAAATTCTTTTAATTTTAATGTTGGGAGATGTGTTCACAGGTTTCAGAGTGCACCACAGCTGAAACAAAGCTTTGAAAATAACAGTTAGACAAGGTGTTTTTGTTAAATAGCTTGAGGTGAAAAACCCAAGAAGGCAATTTCAAGTTTTAGAAAGGCACATAGTTGAGTGAGGAACTCTTTGAGGTCAAGGAACAAGAACAAAGCAGCCCAGTTATCATTAGATGATTTGCCTTTCTTGCTAGGATTTGTTGATCACCAAAGGTGATGATTAATCCCTTATACCCATTTTAGCACTCAGTCTCCAGGATTCAAAAACTATTGATGAGTGGGTTTTTACCCTAAAGATTTAAAGTAGAGCTAACTGATTCTTTTTTATATATAAAACTTTAGATTTGTGATTCTTTTAAGATTCCTTATAAGATTGTTTTTCAAGATAAGTAATAAAGTGATTGATTCTTTCTTTGTAACTGCAAAATACAGCCTAACAGTAAAATACCTGGTTGAGAAAAATAACTTGCTTGCTACACACTGTTGTTGTTTTGTTGTTGTTGTTGTTGTTTGTTTGTTTGTTTGTTTGTTTTTTTTATAACAAGTTGCCTCAGTATGAATGTACATGGGTTCTTGGGATAATTTGTTTTTCACCTGGAATACTTAAAATTCTTAATCATGTAAGCGATATAAAAACATACTTTTAAAAAACTTGTATTCATTGTAATCATTCACTTGGAAAACAGAATGTAACCACATTGTAATGTTTTCATTGCCTAAAAGATTTTGCTGAGATGTATAAGCTGTAAGGGAAAGAATAAAGAGTGAGCTAAAGTGTAAGAAGGAAAGCATCAAGAATGAGGTCGTTAGGAGAAAAACACCAAGTCAGGGAGAAACAGAAGGGACATTTCTGGATAGAGATGAAACTAGAGAGTGAAGAATACACAAGAATAAAGAAAAATCTGAAGGAAATCATCAGGAGAGTGTGTGACTATCTTTTCCCCTTTCCATTTCAATTAAAAAGTCATAGTACACCAACTCCATGGATTCCTTTTGAGCCCTGGGATGCTGGAGGCTGGTCCACCAGGCAGCAATACCAATGTGTTCTAACTGACTGATACTCCCAAATCCTTGCTAAAATTTTATATATTCTGCATCTTGAATGTTAGAGATGCTGTTGAGTATTCTGATGATGAGAGAGGATATGCATCTGCATGCATGGTACACACTGGAAATTCTCTCTTAGAAAGCCCCATTATACATTTTGTTGATGTCTTTCACTTTTCTTGTTGATATATTGTAGATTTTACATATTTCAGAAAAAAGTTTATTTTCATATAAATAATTTATTCTTTTCTTACTTTGAGGTTTAGATTTTTTTTTAGAAATGCTATTCATGTATACTTTTGTTATGATCAATATTTTCAAATTCTGGCTTAAAATATTGCTGCCTATGATAAGGTCATGAGATGTCTTAATTACTTATCTTGTTGCATGACAAATATCTGACAAGAAACAAACTTAGATATGAAATGTTTCTCATGGCTCACAATTCATAGAGGGTAGTCCATCAGGAAAGCAAGCCATAGCAGCAGAAGCTTAAGGAAACCTCAGAACACAGAGCAATGGATGCTGATGTTCAGTTAGTGCTGTTTTTTATATGCAATCCAGAACCCAAAGCACAGGAAGCTGCATAGCTGACTTTCAGGGTGGGTATTTTTAAGTCATTTGTCCTAACATAGACAACCTCTTACAGGCACATCTGAGAGACTAACCTAATCTAAACAGTTCCCTGTGGGCCTTCCCAGAGGTTTGTCTCCAGGTGACTCTAGATGCTATCATATTGACAGCCAGTATTAACCAAAACATAAGGATATTAGCCCATATTTATTGGCAGCATTTATTTGTGTTAGAAAATAGACTTTTAACATATTGGGAATATTTAGGGCATGCTTACTATGTAACCATTAAAAATCTATAGAATAATATGTTATGAAACAAGAATTGTTTTACTATATTTTAGATTAAAAAATAGGTCATAAAATTTGAAGTATAATGCAATATTTGAAAATTGCACACAGAATAAAGGATACATACCAATTTGTTACAGTAATTATCTTTGTGTAGTGGTAATTTAAATCATTATTATTTTCTGTTACTGATTCCTATTTTGTGAAATTTATACAATCATATGTACTTGGTATAATAAAAAGGGTAAAAATATGTTAAAAATAAGAGACAATAACATTAAATCTTGCAATAAATATTTTATTACCAATTCTTAAACTATTGATGAAAACATGATGTGAATATTAGCTTATTATTTAACTGGTGAACTATTCTGTGTTTGGAGGTGTTCATGGGCACTAGGGAGAGTGCAGGTTGTTGAGAATAATTTCATGTTTTATCTATCAAAGCAAAAGTTAGAAAATGTTCATGGCTTCTCATCAAAGATAATTATCTATTGCCTACTGAAGGCTGTGTTCTCACAGCTGGCTCCAGTCCGACTGGCAACTGCATATTTAATTAGCATATCAATTTATTCTCATTAGTGAGTCTGGGAGAAAGTAAATAATTTAGACATTTTCTACCAACAAACACAGTCACCCTAAGTCTGCATTGCACGTTAGGATCAGGAGACCCAACAAACTTATGTCTCTCCTGAGAATTTCTCTTCTATGGAAAAATCTTATTGAGAAAGTCAAAGAGAACGATTTAATGATTTAGAAAATTTTCACTTGATGAGCTCAAGGACTGTTCTTTATGCCATTTGCAAATAACAGAAATTCAAACTGGCCTTTGTAACTTGGTTGACCAAGGATCATGTTATTTTTCAAATTCTCTGCTTCAGTTTTATCTTGAAGCGTCTCAAGAGATTTTGTTTTTAATGCTGTACTTTTGATTTCAGTTCTTAAGAATTAAGAAATAAATCCTTAATTTCTTCTGTAAACTGACTCAAAAGGAGCAAGCATTCCTCCTCACAGCTCTCCTAGAAGAAAGTTGAGGAAATTAAAATATCAGTTGCTAATATTTATTTATTCAAATGATTGCAACAACGCTCCCTGCTATGTGTTCGTCTCTCAGACAGGGTTAGAGTCCTGAGTAAGACAGAGAAAAATGCGACTTCTTAAGAAAAACATTCTACTTACAGTTTACAGAGACAGGGAACAAGAAAACAAAAGGCATCCAAAGTAACTTAAGATAGAAATAAGGGCTTTAGAAAATAGCAGACTACACTATTGCAGGAATCCCTTAAGTGCTAAGTAGATGAACTCTCCCTCCTCAGTGAAAGCAGGAGCAGGAATCTGTCAGTAGCAGTGGATTTGCAGTGTCCTTACACAGGGCACCATAAGCCAAATGCATCTGTTGGCCTCAGTTGCATGAAAGGAATGAGCAGCTCCTATCTTTTCTGTGCCAAGACAAAGTCCTGGACTCCAGGCCATTGATGGGCATTATCTCGTTCACAGGATGTATTAAAAAGACCCCACATCTGGTTTAATATCTTTCAGTAGGAACCATAGATTTTTTTTTAATAAACCCGTCCTTGAACTTTCATCTTGTGAATGATTTTCAAAGGAAATGTGGAACACTTGTTTGAGAGGAGACAAAAACACCAGTGTCCAGAGTAGTTTCTATCTCATTCCTATAAGATGGCTGTGATGGTGATGACACAGAATTCTTTGTGTGTGTGGTGTGTGTGTGTGTATGTGTGTGTGTGTATGTGTGTGTGTGTGTGTGTGTGTGTGTATGTATGTATGTATGTATGTAAATATGCTCATTTCGTCTGACTATTTGTGGGAGAAGTGAACAAATTTCCTCTCATTCCAGATAGAGAACGAGCAACAAAATGATGACTCCATCAGAGTCCCTCACAGAAACCCCCCCCCCATAGGTACTGGCTCCTAAAGCAGGAATCCTGGAGCTTCCTACATGACCAGTAGGCAGCAGGAAAAGTGGGGCAGTCTTGTCTTCTCAGAAGTCCCTACTTTTATATAACCTTGGGGAAGAATGGGATTTATATATCTAGTGTGTTTCATGAACTTCCTGAGATTTGAGAGTTGATTATAATCTGAGACTCCTAAGAAACTCCTAAGCCTTAACAAGCATCCCTCTGTGAGAAATGTTTCAACTCAGGGGAAATTACCACATAGTACCCCACCTCAAACATGCACACCTTTAACTCTCCTATCAGGGACTGAAGTATGTCTTTTCCTGATTACCTCCACCTTGTTTTTCAGACAGAGTCCCAGAACCTGATGCTTATTGGTTTTGTTAGACTGACTAGCTCTAAGGCCTTTGTGTATTCACTCACCCAGTATGAGGGTTATAGAAATATGCCACCACACTTAGCTTCCCTGTGAGAGATTCCCTCATGTATACTCAGCAAGAACTTTACCACTAAGCTATAGGTAGATTTTTTTCCCACTTGCCAGCTCCTAAACCAAGATATTGAGACTTATTAATTACAAAAGTACAACCAATAGCTTATGCTTGTTTCTAACTAGCTCTTTTAACCCATTTCTATTAATGCACATGCTGCCATGTGATTCAAGGCTTATTACCTCATTTCTTACATGTCATGCACCTTCTGTGTCTCCTTCAACGCTGCCCTTCTTTCCAGCATCCTCTGTGCTCCCCAACTCTTGCTAGTGCTGCTTTTAATTAAACCAATCTGAGTGACATAGCTTTCCATAGTGTAATCAAATATCTCAAAACAATCATAAAGAATTCTACTGACTATGCAAAAGATACAAAAAGGAACCAGAGCCAGAAGGTTGAATCTATGAAGAAAAATAACCAAAAACCATAGCAACAATAAGATTTGTGGGGCCACTCATTCTTTGCAAGCTGGAGTCTACTGTGAACTCACAAAGAAAACAATGGTGTTGTGGGAAACACGAAGAATCATGGAATCCAGTCACAACTTGCACGACCTACATTACATGCCTGACCTAGACAATCAAGCAGGCCTAGAAAGATGCTGCAGAAAAAAGAGAAAATGAGAAGGTTATTTCTCATCAGCAAGCTGAAGGCCAAGAATGTTGGCAGAGCATGTCCACAAAATCAAGACAGCTGGGAAGGCTATCTCCTGCAGCAGATCTTCTCTAAGGACGAGAAGAAAATACATCAGCAAATGTGAAATACAGATCAAAAATTTAGTAATTTTGATATTCTGCATGTGATGTGATATCATTCTACAGCATCTAACTTGGCATGACACAAAATAAAGAAGAAATTTATTAATAATCTAAAAATTATATTATCTTTATTTAAAATAAGAAAAAGAAACATTGTAAAAAAATGAATAAAGAGACAATGGGTTGAAAGACAAAGCTTTTGATTTTGGAAAATTTAACACTACCATTTTTTCTGAATTATTTAAAACAAAACAAAACAAAAAAACAGAATCTGCAAATAGCATGTCTGGCCCTGCTTGTGAGAAAGTGAATTCTGCTTAGAAAGTTCAAAAGACTTTACAGTGGCCTCTATTTAAAGTTGGACAGAATACAGGAGACTCATGGGGATAAAAAAGTCAGAGACCTGACATAGTAGGGGGTCCACCAGTAGCCCAGGGCCTAAAGGGGCAACAACTGAGACATGTTCAGCTCAGCCTGTGAGGCCACAACCTGGAGAGACATTCGAAAACAAATATCTTGTTCTCTGCCCTCTGCTCTATTTGCTATGCTGTCCTCTGGCTGGCTCAACTGGAATCCAGCAACTAAGGGAGCCAGACAGATTCAGTCCCTGAGGTCAGACTCTAGAGAGCAGTAAGGTGAATCAGAGGAGGTCAGAGAAAGTATCTGAGATAAGGGTAAGTTGCTAGAAAACATGGTATGATACAAAAAAACAAAACAAAACAAACAAACAAAAAAAACCCCGAAAAACCACAACTGACTTCTGTACATAGTTATTGACACAGCACCTCCAACACTTTTTACTCCCCTTGTGAGAAGTGTACTTTCTTATGTCCCCATAAGGCCCCTTGATAGCTCCAGGATGGAGATTGGTTGGCAGAAAGATGGATACATAAGCAGGGGAGTTGAGCATTCAGCTCAGCCCATACTGTTCAGGGATAGATGATGCAATCAGCATCAGTTAATGATGCAGATACTCATGTGCTTCTAAAAAAAAAAAAAAAAAAAAGTTATACAACCCTGCAAAGATAGAATTCAAAAGGCTTCCAGGCTGGATAGCACATCAAAGTGCTGGATGGTGATATGTCCAAAGAAAGAATGGGAACTATGTGTTGCTCCCCAATGCTCAAGCTTGCCTCATGCATCTCTTCTACCAGGTTCTTCCCGTTATACCTGAACTGCATCCTTATTTATAAATCAGTAAGTTTAGATAAAGCTGTTTCTTGAGTTCTGAGCACTGTATTCTTGAGGTTCCCAATCAGAGATGAAATAAACAAGTCATAAGTTAAAGGGGGGGTTGACGGAGGGAATGAGAGGGGAGGAGAGAAGGGAAACTGAGATCAGAATATATAATAAATAAATAATTTAAATAATAAAAGAAGCAAAAATGATACTATTTTCTTCTTCAGAACGAGGAAAAAGTTCTCACAATAACCACTAATAATGACGGTAGCTAATATTAGGCTCTTTATCAGATACCATGCCTTCATTTGTCTTCCAATTCTTACTCATTTAAAATGAAAAATGTCAATTCTCAAAATTACATTTGAGAACTCAGCTCAAGAATCTCATACTTAAGTCATGTTTTAAACCAAGAAATAGATAGAAAATGTCATGTCAAATTGCATCAGCCTCTTACTGTGCATATGACAATGACCACCAGAGCCATGCCTTTAAAGCATCATAAATATGTTTTTTACAGTTTTAGAAATCCAAAGGGCAATGGTTAAAAATCAGAAATGCAAGAAAAAGATTTATTACTTATTTATTTATTACCATTTTCAGCTTCTAAATGGCATTTGTGTTTCTCAAGGGTCAGTTCCTTCCTTCAACCCTCCAGTTAGCAGTGTAGTATGCTTTTCTCTGTTCAGTGTCCTCTTACCACTCTATCTGTGACCACACTGGCCTCTGTCACACTGCTGAAGACCATGGGTCTTCAAGTGAGCGCCATTTCATGTCAGTGGCAATATTCACAGGCTTGGAGTGAAGATGTAAATACCATGAGAATCCATCATTCTATTTACTACACACCCAATATTCCCATATCATCCTCCAAGACTGTAAAACAAGAAGTGAAAATGAGTGATGTCTTGAGTTCCAGAGCTTTCTATCCTTTTCGTTGTTTGATTTTATTTTGCAGAGATCAACTTTGTGTCACAAAAATATGTTTAACTTTCTGTTTTTGTTTTCTTCCTCCCTTTCTTTCTTTTTCTTCTCCAAGACTGGGTTTATCTTATGTAGCTTTGGAGCCTGTCCTGGTGCTCCCTCTGTAGACCAGGCTGGCCTTGAACTCACAGAGATCCATCTGCCTCTGCCTCCTGAGTCTTGGGACTAAAGGCATGCACCGACAATGCCCAATATTCAACTTGTCCATAGTAAATAGCATTTTAAGTGCAGAAAATTCTAGTCTGTCAGATTGACCTGCATGAACATTCTATACTATTGTAGCTCTATTCTATCTGATATTTATAATGGTCACCTGCCTCACTAACCACAAACTATACATACATTTCAGTTTTTCAAGATCCACATCATTAAATTTTTTTTTAATTTCATGCTGATCAGCATTTGACTCAGGCACATAACTTTCAAACTCTTAACTCTTAAAACTAACCCATGATTAGCAAAGTGGCTTAGTACCTTTTCTCAGAGCAGCATTCTGGTTTTCTAGTATTCTCTGTTCTGCTCTTCCTCTTTCCCTTCCCTGAGTTTTCTTGGTTTGGTAGCCCCATCCACACTTCCTGTCTGCCTTCTGGTTAACCAGGGTTTTATTAAACCAGTAGAAGGGACAAATAGTTACAATGTGCTAGAACATAATCACACAGCAATCTGTCCGCTGTACAAACCTAATTGTATAGGCTTGAGGATGACCAAACAGAGGATAAAGACAGATATACAAGAGGCACTGGTCCATAGCAGTTCTGGAACTCATTGGGGCATATCTGAGCCCTTTCTTAAGACTCCTACAGGTTCCTGGCTCCATCTTCTGTGATCATGGATTTGCTATTCATAGCATTCTTCTTTTCTCTGAAAGGTGGTCCATGTTTGCAGCTTTTATATTTTCTCTGCTTTTTCCTGCAGTCTAGAGGCCTCTTGTTTTTAAATTGTTCTCATCTCTTTGAGTCCATGCTAATCCTTGAAAGGCTATAAGAGTTGTGGCTTTTCTGTAAATATGACTGATGTTCACTACATGTGTAACAGGCTATACCCACAGGTTTTTGTAGAGTCATTTTGAGCTGCTGGAGGGATTGCTCATGGGTATCACCTTTGACTTTGTTAGAAGTCCTGTTGTTTGTCTCAATTTTCCCCCAAGGCACTGCCTACATATTTCCAAGATCTTAACAAAAGTATTTACAACTGCAAAGTAGGCCAAGATGTTAGATTTAGTAGTTCTCAGTGTGGAAAAAGACTATTGTCTCTGAAATATAGTAACTCACTTATGGCATGAGAATAGGATTATGGAGAGGCATTAAACTTACTGTGTAAAGGTGGCATGTTGGCAGGAAAAAGATGGCAACCCTCTTTCATCCCAGCTGCATGATATACAAACGAAGAAGAAGCCAGGTTCTAAAGAACCAGAAGTCATACAGTGTGGGAGTCTTGAACATCTGTCGCTACAGCTAAAGCTTTTTAACTTACTTCTGTGCTCATACACATCATCTGCTTCCATCAATATCCTTATATTCCTGGTCCAGTTCACTGTTCCAGGGTACAAGAATCTAGAAATCTCAGTGGATGATGCCTGGACTCCTGTCTGTACCTTTAACTGAATATCTGCCCTTTTCCACGAGACTGAGAACAACAGGTACTATTGGCCACAGCTCTAGGGTGTATTATGTTCTTGGTGTGGGGACAGTATGAGGGCTGTCATTCAGCTTAACCTCTTGGCTAGCAGGGACACTGGACTTTGCTGGTTTGTTTTGTTTTTTCTTTTGTGACAGGGTTTCTCTGTGTAGCTTTGGAGCCTATCCTGGAACTTGCTCTGTAGACCAGGCTATCGTTGATCTTACAGAGATCTACTTGCCCCTGCCTCCCAAATGCTAAAATTAAAGGCATGTGCTACCACATCCGGCTTTGGCTTTGAACTTTGCAAACCCAATCTTCAATCTGATTCTTTTAAGGTTAGCATACTAACTAATGAATATCACATGGTGTTTTCAGTCATATGTGCCTTTATACTTTCATGTATCTCATACATTCATTTTTTTTTCTTTTTTGGCCATCCTAGATAAATGAAATTGTTTTAAACAAGAAACTTGGCACAAATGTCTAAAGATGAATCTTCAACTTGATAAATTCAGGTGTTTCCCAACTAATTCAACTTTCTACTTTCAATTTGGGCATGACTAGGTAAGCATGAAGGCATACAGAAAACCTGCTCAGAGTGACTGCCAGCATGTGACTGTGGCTTCTTCTGAAAGAAAGCCTTTTGAAGAATCAAGCTTCTTCATGTCCAGAGCAATGAAATGGAGCTCATTAGAGAAGGCATTTTTCAAATTACTGACTGTCTGCCAAGGAGACATTGTGTTGGGAAAGGAACCTCCATATGGTTTTAGAAGAAAAAGGATACAGATCCCTGCTAATGTTCCAGAGATGCTGTTTGCAGTAAGTCCATGAAAATTAAAGGTGGATTTGTGCTTGGCAGTTGCTATGCAACAATGCATTTGGCCGTTGCTATTCTAGATTTAATAACCATCAACTCATGCACTTTTTTGAGCTTGTAGGTAATTTACAGCAAGTAACCCTCACATTGATTCTTTCTCTTCATCAGAAATGTTGGTGCTGTGCTAAATTATGTAGTCTGTGGCACACCAGAGTCCTGCCCATTCAGGTAACAATATAACTGAATTTTTGCAGCATGGACCTGTTGGGAATTGCTAACGAAAGGTTGCACTTGATGCCAAATTAATGTGTCATGTAGTTACATTTTGGCCCCACAGCAAGGCCCCAAAATTAATCCTACTTCTAGTTGATTAGTGAAATGCTGAGCTTTCATTTGCCCTTTCTAAACTGACAATATTCTCTAATTTCAGATTTTTGCCCTCTTATTAGGGCCAGGCAGTACCCTCCTGTATTGACCATTTGATTCTACCTATGTTCAGTCCTGAATGATGCTTGTGTGTGTGTGTGTGTGTGTGTGTGTGTGTGTGTGTGTGTGTGTGGTGTGTGTGTGTGTGGTGTGTGTGTGTGTATGTGTGGTGTGTGTGGTGTGTGTGTGTGTGGCATGTATGTGTGTGTGTGGTATGTGTGTATGTGTACAGGACTGTAATTAGATAAGTCAAATTATATACTAAGATCATTCATTATAGATTTTGTAGCTCATGTAAATCACCTGCCTTGTGTCTACTTCTGCTTTGCCCCCTCATTTTCTTAGATCATTTTCCTAATAGTCATGATATTTGGAGGCTTCTTTCTTATAATCTCAGCTTTAGGTTCTTTCTAGCTTCCCAGTGATGTTCATTAAAACATCCACATTTAGCCTGACATTAGTCCCTAGTAGGCTTTCAAGTTGTGTTCTGCAAGCCCCAAGTCCTCTTTGTTTCAACTCCACACACCTACATGGTGCTGAGCATGGAATCCACACCAGTCCAATGAAATTCTCCCACTGCCACAAAAAGACCAGTAACCAGGAGTGAGCCAGGACCTAAGCAAGTCAATCAAAGCCTTTCCTAGGAGTCTTTGAAATAGTTTGAAAGTGATTTTTTTAAAAATGGCCTTTTCCTCTTACCTGCAGGAGGAGGATGAGGGTGAGACCAGATATCAAAAAGCATTGGCTTTCAGCATCTAACTTAAAAGCAAGAGCCACGCTGCCTGGCTCCTTGACTTCAGACCCATAAGTCAGAGTGGCAGCAGCATTTCTTCATTCCTTGGAGAAAATCTATTTCCTTTGATGAGAATGAAATCAGTAAACAAAGAAGGACCAGCTCCATCATCAAGGTTTATAGTGCCCACAACAGGAGGACAAATGCACCCCTCATATCTATCAGATACTTAGAAACTTAAGCATTGCTAACAAGGATAAGATGGTCCTGGTGCCAATCTAGAATGTACAGGTGGAAGGGACCGTAGACCTTGTCCCTGCTCATCCATTCTTGCTCAGGAATCTAAGGAGCTATAGAGATTACACATGAAGATAGGACAGAACTGATTCTGGGTCCAAGCCCCAGTGGGGTGGTTCATATCTGTATCCCCAGCACTCTAGGGAAGCCTCTTTCCCTAGTCTTTGAAGCCAGGATGAAGAGCCAGTATGTGAGCCTTCCTCCCCTCTCACCCATGTTTCCTGCTTTAGACTTTCCAAACCATTTTAGAAAAGGTGTGTAGAAGAGAGAAAGCAGTAAGCTATCTATGGAATGCTGTGTTTCCTAAAGTCAAGTATACCAGGACAGCAGCTCCAATTTTTTATTCTATATTCCAGTTCATATGAGTTACCAAACTAACATAAAGATAATATATATAAGGTTGAAAAGATAAAAGACAAAATTCTGATGTTTCATAATGACACAAGGCCACAGAAACTATACTTTCTGTTCTACAAAATTTGGACACACTGGGCACTAAGAAACATGGCATCCAAAGTATAGAAACCTCTCTTAAAACACAGGGTTGCTACACCCCACATCCTGCATCCTAGAGACAGAGCAGGCTCAGGCAAGACCTTCAACTCCATAGACAGGGTATGGATTCCAACCTTCAAGGTGAAAGTTGGAGGTGAGGCCTGAGTGTGAATTGGGAGTTGTCTGAGTGTGAAGCAGGATGGAGTGTAATGGAGGGAGAAGGGAGTCCGCTTTAGACTGAGAATATTAGAAGAGAATGTAAGACAAAAAAAGGGATTGTCAAATTTAAGACACAGGGTGTGTGTGTGTGTGTGTGTTCAGAAAAGTGTATGTGTGAGAGAGAAAGAGACAGAGGGAGGTAGAGAGAGAAAGAAAGAAGGAAAGAAAGAAGAAAGGAAGAATACAATGACTGCAGAACTCAACTGGAGAGTAAGATCCTGTAGCCTAGTTAAATTAATTTTTACATTCATATAAATGTTATATTAAAGATAATTGAATGTAAATATTTAACATAATAGGCATGAAATCATATCCAAGAACAACCCAGGCATCAAATGCTCCTGAGGTAAAAGGCCCTCTGCCTTTTTGCCTGTCTCATGGTTCCCCAGGGCATTGCTTACCATGTACCATTCATTGACCATGTTCCAACAGTTACTCATGAGTCTCTTGAATTCTCTAGGTTTTTACACACAAAATTATATTGTCAGAGAATCATGTTATGTAGTTCATCATTATATTATATTACACGTAAGTGTCATAAACCACTGCTAATCATGTAGATAATTGTACAGATAATTCTGTTATCTAGATTTGTGTGTGTACATGTGTTGTGAGTACATGTGTGTATTGATACAGTATGTGCACATGTACATGTGAGTGTGCATGCATGTGTATTTGTATTCATGTGGAGATCAGAGTTTGAAGTGAGCATCTTTTTGGATAATTTACCATCTTAGTTTTGGGTCTCACTGAGTGAGGGTCTCACCCTTTCCTCAAGCCTGACCATCTGATGAATTTAAGGGAGTCACCTGTCTGCACCTTCCCAGCACTAAGATTCAAGAAGTGCATTGCATTTCTATTGGCTGCTGGAGATAGAGACAGCTGCTTTCTTTGCTCCAGTGATAAGCATTTCGCTGACTGCACCAACTTTCATCCTCCAGGTTCTGACCTGATTATAAAATATGTTTTACATTATTCATATTCTGTAATATTTCTGCAATATATTTACAAATATATTATTCAAGCCAAACATATACAATATTCAGATAAAATACCGTGAAAATTGTGGCTCTTATTTGCACATAAAATAACTGTTATGAGGGCTTTGCTGTCCAGTTGTGGTTTTAAGTTGTTTTCCTTCCCTCTATGTGTCATGAGAAAGGAGAGAGGCAGGAATGATTTAACACCAATAGCTCTGGTCAACCATCTCTGTGAGTCTTCTCCTCATGACCCTGGTCCCTTTGCTCACATCTTCTCTTCTCTTCTCTTCTCTTCTCTTCTCTTCTCCTCTCCTCTCCTCTCCTCTCCTCTCCTCTCCTCTCCTCTCCTCCCCTCCCCTCCCCTCCC
>PVIH01024713.1:0-22181 GCA_004025045.1 Sigmodon hispidus | reverse complement strand
AATAAAGTTCTTGATATTAGTTTTATAGATACATGTTAAACAGGGGAGAAAATATTGTAACTACAATTAGACAATAATTCCATTGTTCACTTTCTTTACTATGGAGTTAATGACTAGCTCAAGGAACCATGAAAAGCAGGGAGAAAATTATGTTTAATGATGCAATAAGTAATTAAATGCCTTAAAAGAAACTACAATGTCAGGTATCATTGCCCTTATAAATTCTACTGCTACAAGAATAACATTTAAAATTGTGTTTGCATATATTTCTGAGATATTATATATCAAGTCAGAATAAATAAAAATATATCTTTATTTCTTTTAATAAATTTTGTTTCTTACTTAAACCAACTAGTTCCATTATAATGAAAGTATTATCTTTATAATTAAAGTCTAGATGATGCAGATAAATTTCCAGAGGTGAAATCTATTTTCCAGTATTACAGAAAAAATATCATTTTAATTATGTTCCAGAGAAGTGAAACATATAATTTATTTGAGAATCTAAAGAATATCATAGTTAAAAGTAAATATTCAAAGTAAAATTTAATAAATCAGAGATAGCTATCAGGTGATACATAATATATCAGCTTTCTATCTTGCTGATTTCTGAATGTTAACTATAGAATGATAAAAGAGACAATGGTTTGGTACTTCCTTCAGTGGAGACTTAGAAGGAGTTAAAAAAGACTCATTGTTTTTAAAGTGACATGATGACATAAGTTGTCATTTACTATTTGCAAATTGAGATTGATGATGGGATTTAAATTAGTTATATTTGTACATATGCATGCATGAATCACTGTACTTGAACATAGATATTAGACAATGCATACAGCAAACACTGGAGAAAAATTACTATATGAATGACATACCAAAGTTTCTTAAAATTTAGATTAGCCATTAATAGTACCTCAACTGGCATGAAATATACACTTTTAATATGGTTCTTCTTTATCACAGCCATATTTTCTTTTATTGAAATTCATTGTGTATAGCAAAAATATCAATAATTTTTTACTATTTACTTAAAAAATGCAAGAATGATTTGGAGGCAGAACTGTATTTAAAAAAACCAACAACAGTGGCCAACAAACACAAATGATTCAAGTTATTCAAATCAAGGCAATGTACAAAAGAAACAGAAGTTCTAATTCTTCTTTTACTGAAAACCCCTGCAAATAATTCGTACACATTGAATTAAAAATTTAATGTTCAACCTGTTTTTAAAATACAGCTGGTGTGATTCATTTTATCATGGCATTAATGATTGAATAAAATATTTAGATTTGCTACAAACCAAGCTAATATTACTTCAAAAGTAAAATATAAAACTGTGAAAAGTTAAAACATTAAATATCTGTACTCTAAAGACAAACATGGATGGATTAGAAAAACTTTAATACATATTTTGTACTGGGCTTTATATATTGGCATTTTATTTATATTGGCATTCTATAATTATATACATTTTATTAATCCAAGAATATCTTCTTCCATCCTTCTCTATATCAATTGGTTTTAGGTTAGTGGGATTCAGTGTGGCATATCCATATATGCATAGATTAATTATTGTTCATATCTATATTAGCAACTTCTTTGCTGTTGGTGTGTTAAAATGCCATGACTAAAATAAGCTTATATTTTGGTTTACAGTTTGAAAAGGCTACAATAGTGGGAACAGCATGACAGAGCCACACGAGCTGGAGACTTGTTTATCAGGAGTGAGAACAGGAGCTTGGAAAAGCTTATAAAACTTCAAAGCCTACCCCTAATGATATATTTCCCTGAGCACATCTCTACGAGTTCTAAAATCACTTCTGAAGAAGACCACTGAATGAGGACCAAGTATTTAAATACATGCACCAATGGAGAAAGTTTCTTATTCAAATGAAAACAATATTAATTATTTATTCAATTCTTCTTTGACACATTTTCCAGTTCCAACTAATTATTATTTCATTTTAAGTTCAACTTTGTCTTTTATTTCCCATGTTTAAGACAGAAGATATGATATAGTAGTAGTTTTACATGCTTGAATTATTTTACTTAGCATTTTGTAATTTATTCATCTTATTCCAATTTTCAGAATTTCATTTTTGTATTCTCTGTTTTAGTTTATGTATAAATGCACACTTGTGCACAAATGTGTCTAATTCTCATGATATATAAATTTTAGATGTGTATTTTCAATCACTTCCTACATTGATTTTTTTCACTTTACATTTTGACATAGGGTCTCTCAATGAACCCAGAGCTCATTGATTTGACAAGATTTGCTGAACATTTGAATACAAGAATCATTACATATTTTTGTTAGTAGACCTTTGGATTACAGGTGTGTGCCAAGATTTTTATGTGAGTGCTAGAGATCTTAACTCAGATCTCCAAGTTTATAAAGTAAATACCTTGATGATTAAAACATCTCCCTATCTCAAGATTTTTCTTCTAATGAAAAAGTAACACTCACTTGTAATAAGACAGGGCTGTTAGGCCAAGGAAATCACCTCAAAACAGTTGTCAAGGTATGCACATTATATACTTTCTTATGAGCCAACTTGGAATTGGTCTGAGGGCATTGCAACAGCCTGGGTGTTGGGAAGAGGGTATATAAGGCTCTTCCTATTGTTAAACAAACAAAGTAGTCCTTTGATTTTCAACTGATTCCCTTGATCTAGATCATTGACTCAGTGCCTTCTCACCCCCTCTCCTAAGGTACCTGTTATACCTCACTGTGTATAAATAATCTCCAATTCCTTAATCTGATCATCTTTCAATAAATATATAGACTTAAGTTATAATTTGCCTATTACAAATATTGTCACAATTCCTGAGGACTATGTACAGCAGATAACAACTAGTGTTTTTCCAGTCAACCTACAAGAGGAATGATGCCCTGATGAGGAGTTCCATTTGGCAGAGCCATGTCATTATAAAATGTGGTTGACGGGTGGCTTCTATCTGTATTTTCCTCTTGTCTACTGTATTTTTTGCTGAAAACAGCTGTGGGTATTCTTCCCACTGCTTGTGTATTTATCTCCTAAAAATATTCTATGTGTTAGGTGGCACAAATAGAACTGTAGGTGAGATGATCAGTGTAGTGGGATTCAGCACCCCTTGACCTAAGGGCATGGCCTCTGAGCCAGTCCAGATTTGGGGTTTACCATTGACCTTTGAAGACATAGCTTTAAGGAGTGGTTAGGAATGGCTAAGAGTGAACTATTTAAGAACAACACTCTCTGCTTCATTACCTGGAAGAAAGAGCTGTTCTGGAGGAGTGAATCCTTTCTACACTTTCTATGATTTCTGAATATATATTGTCCTTTATTGAATAATTGTGGATACCAATAATATATGTCCTTGTGTTAATCAATTTGGCTTATTTATCAGGTCATATATGGTGCTCAATGTGCCCAATCCTTCCCCCACGTGGTTAAACTTGTGGTAGATGTAATCCTTAGCTGCCATGCCATGCATGGGCACTGAGTCTTTGGGTCAGACTCCCTAGTCCTTGTAAACTGCATGTGCATGCTCTCAGTAAGTAGGATCTGAGTCTTGGCTTTGGTTTTCACTGAAGCTCCTGAGCAGTGCTGTGGGGGGAACTGCTGACCCTGCTCCATCCCAGTACTCACTACTGCCTTGCTCTTTCTCAGCACCTCAGTGTGCCACAAATGTACACCACCTAGTTCTGCCTTACTCTCCAGCACATAGGAAGCATGCAGCCTGTATGCCTGCAGGAGCCCAACAGAGGGGCCTCCAGCCTCCTCTGGATAAAAGCATGAGCTATCTCTGTCAGCCTCCCTCCCTGCCCACATGCACTGCCATCATAATAGTGGCTTGCAAACCAGCTTTTCTGTCCCACCATATTTGTATATACTGTCCCTGGTCCTGCTTAATAGTTTGGTTACCCTCTGTAAAGTTGTATTTGTTCTAACTTTCTAAGAAATCTAGAAGCTTATACTAGGTGTTGTTGAAGCCATAACCTGCTTGCCCTGACTAATTACACCAACATCTATGACATCTGCTAGCCAAATATTGCTATTATATCTAGACTGAGGTAAAGTATCAAACAACTCTTCTCAGTTATTTTTTAGCTGCCAAGACAGTCAACACCACCCATCAAGCATTTTGGATTTTTTTTCCTGCTACAATTGGGGAAATATTGCATAATTACCTCTTTGAAAGCTTTTCACTAACAGTCCTGTTACTTCTTTGCTTGATTTTGCATTTTTACCTCAAAAAAGATGATCTGATGAATAGGAGATGTTAATTGGACTGACCTTGCAAACTAAAAATGATAAATTACTTTCTGAAATTCATATCATGGAATCTGTCAATGATAAATTGTCATGCAAAGTCAATTTTGTACAAACTAGTCATGACAAACTTATAGTTAGATCCTCCTTCCTGAGCAAAAATGTTAGGTCTCTACAGGAGATATGTAGGTCTGTAGAACTATATGTTAATGATGACAATAGGAAACTTATTAATTCAGTGGAATCATTAGAGAGATTTCTAACTCAAGAGATTTAGACCTTAGGAAATCCACAGTTTCTAAATTTCAAAAATGGGGAGATAGTTTTGCTGTAATTGAGATGATATTAAAGTATAATCAACCTAGAATAGTTCAGAAAAATAATCACTGATATCTTACAAAGGTGAAGATGATTTTGTTTAATGTTGTAAACATACAGACTCTTCCTTTCACTCCTTCTATGATCTATTAGATCATACTATTACTATTCAGAAAAGGCAAATAAATGATAAACTCACAGAGGGTTTGTAGAATATAACTGAGAACTCATACATATAAGAGATCAAGGAAGAGATCAAAAACATCAAGGAAGATATAAATACAATGATACATGAAAATTCATCTACATATATTAAACAAATGTTAAATTTATGGTCTACAAAATTAGAATTACAATTATTGAATGCAGCTAACAGTTGATGTCTTAGATTACAGCCAATATTTACAATGGAATATTTGTCTGAGAAACAAGGCTAAGACCATTGTACAACAAGAAAAGTGAGAGTTTTAAATATTTCTCAAGTTTACATTCTTAGTGAGCTTCAAATTGCTAATTGAGAGGCTCAGTATAATTTATATGAATGTACATTATTACTTTGTTATACTGCCACTTTGAATGGTGCGGAAAAGTTTACAGAACCAGAATAGAAAATTGAGCCATATGCTAAGGTCAGACAAAGCTTAAAACAACCTTATCAACCTTATTGACTTTTGCAGACATTACCCAAGGTAATACAGAGTAGTGTCAGACTCAGAAGTTAGAAAGCAACTAATTCTTTCTTTGACTTCTGATTGTGCTAATTCAAAATGTAAACAGATCCGTATGTTGCTAAAAATCAGATCAGTACCCCTAGAGGAATAGATTCAATATACAATCAATGTTGAATCTCTTAATTATAATGATGAGTCTTTGTTAGATCAAGCCTTTTCTAATGTCAGAAAAAGAAATTAAGTTATCAAATATTTTAATTGTGGTAAACAAGGCCATATAAGAAGACTGCACACAGGACATTGCTATAATTAATGTCTTTTCTGGGAATGTCCTAATCAGAATTTCTTTACCTTCTGAATTATGCAGATGGTATGGAAAATGCCAATATTAGAACAATAAATGTAGATATACAAGGAACAAACAAGGCAACCATTTAACATTGAGAAACACCTTTGGGGGCCCATCGCAAGTGGCCCCCAAAAAACAAAACTGAAATTCAAAAATGGTTCAACTATATCCTTCAGAGTGGTGGAAAAAGTTCCATGAGACAATAGAAATCTAGTGCCTAACATAAAACACCAGATGGCACTGGAGAATAGGGTAATTTGATGGAAAAATTAAAATTTTCAAGTAAATTCACAAAACAAATATTCTCACCGACTTCCATAATTGAACAAACTACAAAATTAAGAACACAGATAAATAACTCTTTTATTCAGGGCTTGGTGAATATGGGGACAGACATACCCATCACAACACTACAATCATGGCATTCCATATGGCCTCAAAAAGGAAGATGTTCAATTTTTTGGAATTGGAACCAATGTTCAAGTGAAACAAAGTGTAAGATGCCTTGAATACATAAGAGGAGAAGGACAGAGAGGATGGTTGAAACCATATATGTTTAAAATAGCAGTGAATCTATGGTATTGTCATCTTTTACAGCAATTGACCTAGATTAAGATTCCTTCAAGGTCAGATATGAGCCATAGACCCAATTATGTTTCAGAGAATAATATTTTAAGTAGTTATAAAAATAAGTCAGCAGCAATTCAGGTTACAGAAAAAAAAAACACAAATACAAGACCTGAACTGAGCAATGAAGAGGAAGCAGAAGGAAGCAACACAAAAAATTCCTTTTTGATGATCATTGAAGCTCTCAAAGAAGATAAGAAAAAAAAAGCCTTAAAAAATAGAAGAAAAATACAAACAAAAATTGGAAGAGATGAAAAAATCTATGAAAGAAACATGCCAGGAACTAAAAGCTGAAATAAGCAATGAAATAAAAGCTGAAATAGAAGTAATAAAAAAGGCACAAAATGAGGCAAAGATGGAAATAGAAAACCTGAAGAAAAAAGCTGGAACCACAGATACAAGCATAAGAAACAGAGTTTAAGAGATGGAAGATAGAATCTCTGAGGTGGAAGACTCAGTAGCTCAAATAGATATATCAGTCAAAGAAAATAGTAAAACTAAAAAAGCCATAACTCAAAATGTTCAGGAAATCTGGGACACCATGAAAAGACCTAATTTGAGAATAATAGAAATAGAAGAAGGAGAAGAATACCAGCTCAAAGGCACATATAATGTTTTCAATAAAACCATAGAAGAAAACTTTCCTAAACTGAAGAAGGAAATGCCTATAAAGATACAGGAAGCTTACAGAACACCAAATAGATATGATCCCAAAAAAAGTCAGCGTGCCAAATTATAATCAAGCCACAAAACATACAGAACAAAAAAAAAATTTTAAGAGCTGCAAAAGAAAAGGTACAACTCACATATAAAGGCAGACCCATCAGAATAACGCCTAACTATTCAATGGAAATGATGAAAGCTAGAAGGGCTTGGTCAGAAGTTATACAGATGCTAAAAGAGCATGGCTGCCAAAATAGAATACTATACCTTGCAAAATTATCAATTACCATAGATGGAGTAAACAAGGTATTTCAGGACAAAGTCAGACTGAAAGAATATCTATCTACAAATCCAGCACTACAGAGAGTATTAGAGGGAAAACTCCAACATAAGGACCCCAGATACACCCACAAAATCCCAAACAACCAATAAGTCCACAGAAGAATACCCTAAAGAAAGGAAATACGAACAAGTTGCCACCAAAAATGGCAGGAAATATGAATCAATGGTCACTAATTTCCCTTAATATCAATGGTCTCAACTCTCCTATAAAACGTCACACACTAACAAGATGGATACAACAACAGAAGCCATTCTTCTGTTGCCTACAAGAAACACACCTCAAACGCAAAGACAGACACAGGCTTAGAATAAAGGGTTGGGAAAAGATTTTCCAGTCAAACAGTCCTAAGAAACAAGCAGGGGTTGCAATCCTAATATCTAACAAAGTAGACTTTAAGCTAAAAGCAATAAAAAGGGACCAAGATGGTCACTACTTATTCATCACAGGAAAAATTGGTCAAGAGGAGATTTCAGTCTTAAATATTTATGCCCCTAATATAGGGGCACCTACTTATGTAAAAGAAACACTGCTAAAGCTTGAATCCCAAATCAATTCTTATACCCTAATAGTGGGAGACTTCAATACCCCACTTTCAACCCTGGATAGATCAACCAGACAGAGCCTCAACAGAGAAATAAGGAGTCTAAAAGAGGTTATGATTCAAATGGATTTAATAGATATCTATAGAACCTTTCACCCAAAGGCAAAGAAATATACATATTTCTCAGCTCCTCATGAAACTTTCTCCAAAACTGACCACATAATTGGTCATAAAGCAAATATCAACAGATACAAAAAAATGGAAATAATCCCTTGTAACATATCGAAACCATCAGGACCTAAAGTTAGAGTTCAACAACATCAAAACCCAAAGAAAGCCTACCAATTCATGGAAACTAAACATCACTCAGTTGAATCATCTCTGGACCAAGGAAGAAATTAAGAAAGAAATCAAAGTCTTCCTAGAATTCAATGAAAATGAATCTACAACATATCCAAACTTGTGGGACACAATGGAAGCAGTCTTAAGAGGAAAATTCATAGCACTAGATGCCTATATGAAAAACCTAGAGAAATCCCACACTAAAGACCTAACAGTGTAGCTGAAAGTCTTAGAACAATTAGAAGCGAACTCACCTAGAAGAAGTAGATGGCAGAAAATAATCAAACTTAGAGCTGAAATCAATACAATTGAAACAAAAAGAACAATACAAAGAATCAACGAATCTAAGAGTTGGTTCTTTGAGAAAGTTATCAAGATAGATAAGCCCATATCCAAACTAATCAAGAAGCAGAGAGAGTATACAAATCAACAAAATCAGAAGTTAAAAGGGGGGACATAACAACAGACCCCCAGGAAATACAGAGAATTATCAGATCATATTTTGAAAATCTGTATTCCACAAAATTGGAAAACCTATAAGAAATGGACAGCTTTCTGGACAAGTACCATCTACCAAAATTAAATGAAGATAAGACTAATTACCTCAACAGGCCTATAACCCTTAAGGAAATTGAAGCTGTCATTAAAAACCTCCCCCCAAATAAAAGCCCTGGTCCAGATGGTTTCAGTGCAGAATTCTATCAGACATTCAAAGAAGAATTACTACCGTTACTCCTCAAACTATTTCACACAGTAGAAACTGAAGGAATATTGCCAAATTCCTTTTATGAGGCCACAATCACCCTAATACCCAAGCCACTCAAAGACACAATAAAGGAGGAGAATTACAGACCAATTTCCCTCATGAATATTGATGCGAAAATTCTCACAAAATTTTGGCAAACCATATACAACAATGAATAAAAGATATCATCCACCATGACCAAGTAGGCTTCACCCCCGAAATGCATGGCTGGTTTAACATACAAAAAACTGTAAATTTTATCCATCATATAAACAAACTAAAGGAACAAAACCACATGATCATATCCTTAGATGTGGAAAAAGCCTTTGACAAAATCCAAAACTCCATTATGATTAAAGCCCTGAAGAGATCAGGAATACAGGGAGAATATCTAAATATAATTAAGGCGATTTACAAGAAGCGGATAGCCAGTATCAAACTTAATGAAGAAAAACTCAAAACAATCCCACTAAAATCAGGAACTAGACAAGGATGTCCTCTCTCCCCTTGTCTATTCAATATAGTTCTCGAAATTTTAGCTAAAGCAATAAGGGAACGAAAAGAGATTAAGGGGATACAAATTGGAAAAGGAGAAGTGAAGCTATCTCTATTTGCAGATGATATGATTGTATACAAAAGTGACCCACAACATTCTTCCAAGGAACTGCTACAGCTGATAAACACCTTCAGCAATGTAGCTGGATACAAGATTAACTCAAAGAAATCAACTCCAAAGGTATTAGCTCAACTATGTTCATAGCAGCATTATTTGTAATAGCAAGAACCTGGAAACAACCTAGATGTCCCTCAACTGAAGAATGATTTAACAAACTGTGGTACATTTACACAATGGAATACTACTCAGCAGTAAGAAAAAAATGATATCCTAAAATTCGCAGGCAAATGAATGGATTTGGAGAATATCCTCCTGAGCGAGGTATCACAATCTCAGAAAGATAAGCAGGGGATGCACTCACTCATTAGTGGTCTCTAAACAAACAAACAAGAAAAAAGCCAAGCGTGCCCAAGCTGCAAACCACTACCACTGAACAGCTTGGGATCAGTAAAACCTTGGACTGACCCTTCGGACCCCACTCCAACTATAGGAACACCTGACTCACTCTTGTGGGAGCATGGTCAAAACTGGATTTGGCCAGGTGTGGAGACTGATCCAAACATTATTGGGTCAGTGGGACCATAGGACTGTCTGTTCCCTGCCCAGGGAGGGATGGAGAGTTGTGGAGAAGAAAATTGACCTGACGTGGTGGGAGGGCGAATGAACCTTGAATAAGGATATATAGGGAACAAAAAAAATTCAGAGGGAAAGCTGAACACAAAGTAAATATATGTGTAGTAATCTTATTTGCATTATCACCCTTGATAAGCCATGCTTATGATTCTTATCCTCTTTATAGTTATTGCTAACTTTTCAGCACTTTAAATTCATTTTACTGTTTTTTGATAAATACAAAATAAATGAAGAAGAAAAAAAGGGAAAAAAAAAACATGACAGCTGCTGACTCATGAAAGACACTCATTGCCCTATGATTAAAATTGCTGAGAGAAAAGCCTATATGGGCTTAGCAATGCCTTTAACAAAAGAAAAATTTCAGGCCTTAGAACAGCTGATACAGGAGCAGTTAAAATGTTCAGCATATTGAAGAATCCAACAGCCTTTTGAATTGTCCTGTATTTGTGGTAACAAAGAAATCTGGAAATTTTAGAGTGATGACAGATTTAAGAGCAGTAAAAAAAAATAATAATTAAGCCAATGGGCTATTTACAATATGGAATTACTTGCTCTTCCCTGATACCTAAAGTATGGTGTATTATAGTTACTGACTTAAGAGACTTTCTTTACTGTACCTCTATAAGAACAGGACAAAGAAAAATTTGTCTTTATAGGGCCCACTTATAATAAGTCTCAGCCTATAAAGAGATATCAGTGGAAATTTCTCCCACAAGGAATGTTAAATAGCCTGACATTATACCAATATCTTGTATAACAAACTTTAGATGTAATATGTAAGCAATTTGCATAATCTATTATTTACCACTGCATGAATGATATTTTATTGGCTTACTCAAATATAGACACACTGGAAAGAATATTTTAAAAAGTAAAGACAATTTTGCCTGATTGAGGATTACAAATTGTTCCTCAAAATCAAAAAGAGGAGTTGTATTAGTTATTTAGGGTATAAAATAGGTCTACAAAAATTAGACCCCAAAAGACACTACTCAGAAGAGACAATTTGCTAACTCTTAACCATTTCTAAAGACTACTAGGATATATTTCTCATATATTGCCCAATATTGAGATAAAAACATCATTAAGTAGTTAATTTAGTTAAAACTTTAGATGGTGATAAGGATTTAAATAGTCCAAGAAAATTTTCTGATGAAGTTGGGAGATAACTGACTTTTGTGGAAAAGAAATTATAAGATGCACATGTGAATCATGCAGATCTAGAACTTAATGTCACTCTTGTTATTTTACCTTCTAAGCATACCCTACATCAGTTATAACACAAAGGGAGTATATCATATTATAATGGATATTTCTGCCACATGGGCTGAGTAAAATATTAGAAATATACATGGAAAAGATTTCTAATTTGACTTAATGAAAAGTTGAGATTGACAGTTGATAGGAAAGGACTCAGCAGAAATTACCCTACCTTTACCTAATGAAGAAATTGATTGATTATGGTCAGACAGAAAAAAACTTGACAAAGAGTCTGCAATAATTTTGGAGGGGGAGATTAACAAAAGTTGTTCCAAAAAGCAAAATAATTCAATTTATAATAGAAACTAACTGGATTCTTTCTTGTGTTCTAAAAAATGGATAAACTAATTTCTAGAGACCCTATATTTTATACTGATACAAACAAATCAGGAAAAGTAGGTTACAAAGAAAGAAAGAAAGAAAGAAAGAAAGAAAGAAAGAAAGAAAGAAAGAAAGAAAGAAATCATCTCACAGGTCTTATAATTCTGTCTAGAAATCATAATCATAAAATATTATTATGGTATCAGTGGACTTAGTGGCCTCTTTACACAGTAACTGACTCACAGTATGCAGAAAGCATTGTTTTACTTATTGAAACTTCTGATTTTATTCCTGATAGAACAGAATTAACTTTACTACTTATACAATAACAGGAAATTATTAGAAATAGAATTCATCACATACACACATAAAACACATATCAGATTTTACATGTCTACTAGACTCTCTAATATAATGTAATGATAAGATTGATCAGTTCTTAATAGAAAACATGATGGAGGCCTCAGACTTTTATAATAAACACCATGTTAATAGCAAAGGATTAAAAAGTATTTTTCCATCACTTGGCACTAGGCCAAGGAAATTATAATTATCTTACTTCCTCCTTCTATGACCAACTACCATTACCATAAGGAAATAATACTAAAAGTATACAAAAATGAGATTTGGCACATGGATGTGTTTTATTTTTCAGAATTTGGAAAAAATGAATTATATACACTATACCATTGATACTTATCCAAGGCTTAGAAAAGACTGAATGTGTAATTACATACCTTTTGGAAGTCAGGGCCATTATGTGGATACCTGTACAAATTAAAACTGACAATGCTCCAAGATTTGTTTTTGAAAGAATGAAGAAGGTATTTGGATATTATAATATAAAGCACATTACATTTATACTACAAAATCCTACAAAACAAGCAGCTATTTAAAGATTTCATAGTACCTTTAAAAAGATGCTCAAAAATCAGAAAGGAGGAACAAAAACCCACAGATAGATTGAATAATGTCCTACTAATTCTGAATTTTCTTAATGTTGGTGAGAAAGAGACAACAGTTCCAGAGAAACAATGGATAATAGAAAATAACTTACAAGATATACTAACATGTCTACTTCAAAGATATGTTGATCTCAGAATGGGAGACAGGATATGTGCTTCATTGGGAAAGTAATTTCACTTTTGATTCTGCAGGAGAATAAAATGTAAGGTTACCAGTAAAATTAATAAAAATTCAATTTGAAAAGAGATGCCTCTTGAAGTGGAGATATAATGGATCCTCCATTAATATGGCAATTTTATGAACTGTAAGAAAAAATCAACAAAGGTTGAGGCAGTGTTTCATTTTTGCCTTTATAGATAGATAAACATAACCATCTTTAAGAAATTAAAAAGACACTTAACACCTAGACAACTTAGGCTAAAGGGAAATTAGTTCTGAAAGGATTACAAGCAAAGTAATATAAGGAGCATTGCCAACTAACTGTTATTAAGTCCAGGATTTCAGTGTCATTTTCTGTCTGGGAAAGAGATACATGCACTGCCAAGTTTTAGTCATTTGCCAGTCAATGTGTCATATCTAACCTGAAAATAAAACTGTGCAACTTATCATTTGTTATGAGAATGGGTCAAAACCTGAAAATGTAGCTTGTCTAGAATCGGGCAGAGATAAAAAAGAGATATGGCAGCATCTGTGTGAACATGAGAGAAGCTGTTGTGTAAAAGAGCTATACAGTGTTTGTATAGGGTACAGAGAAAGCTGGAGACAGAAGATGAGCAGCTAGGCAGAAGAGAGAGCAAGAGAAATTTTCAGAGAGGATTTTCAATAGTAAGTAAAAGGGAAAGTTACCATAACAAAGTGTGTGTTACCTTATTTTCCCCTCAGATAGAAAAGATAGAAATATGGATTTTTCACATAACTTGGAATTGTCCTTAGAGTAAGATCTCCAAAATGCCACTAATATGCAATAAACATGTTTATAAAATATGCCTATTTTACATTTTTTCATCATTGAATATATTTCTACTAGTATGAAAGTATGTCTATTTTATATTTTGCCATATTAAAACATATCCAGCAGTATTATATCAGGGTTTCATAGTAGTTCTAATTTTAGTTTTGGAAGAAACTCCACAATGTTGTACTAATTTATATTCCCCCAAATTTTATTTTTCGGTTAGGGAATGCATTAGCATTCTAAAAACTAGACAAAAAATGTGGTAACTATTGAAAAAGTTTGATGTATTATATTACAGCAACTGAAACTATCTACTTTAGTGAATAGATAACTTACAAAATTAGAAAAAATATCTAACAGCAATTCTTCTGATGAACACAACACCTTGAATATAAAAATAACCCAAACATCTTAAAAGCAAAACAGAATTATTTTAAAATTGTACAATGAATTTTCATAGACAATAAGGGAGAAAACAAATTTTCAATAAATATATTAAAAATATACATCTTTACTTATCTCACTCCTGCAGAATGGCAATAATTAGAGGAACTTTATCACTGACATTTACAGATAAAGAAAATAGTCTTTAAAAGGTTAGGTAACTCATTGCATGTCCTAAGGTGGAAAGTGGCAGAATAAAGAAACAAGTCCATTTTAGCTACTTTTATTAAATACAGACTTTAATAATAATGTTCAGTGTAACAATATTTTTTGAGTTTTATACTGTTTTTGAAAAAGAATGCAATCTATTTGACCATAGTTTTTTAAAATAAACTTAATATATCTTCTAAATTCTAAACAGCCTAAAAACTGACTTATTTTATGACTTCATAATTTTCAAGGGATCATTGATTTTTGCCACCAGCTTGGTCATTGTTTTTTATGATGTGGAATAATATAAAATAAATTAGGTTGTATTAAATCTCTTAAGGAACTCATAGGTTAGCAGGGTCAAGAGTCTCCAGACAGATATGTGTTGTCTCAATGACCACTCAAAGAGGAAGCAAGAGAATCTTAAGGATCATCAATTTACAGCAAGAAACTTCACTAAAAGCCCTTAGCTTCTGATGGGAAAGAGTAATTGTGTGTGTGTGTGTGTGTGTGTGTGTGTGTGTGTGTGTGTGTGTGTGTGTGTGTGTGTGAATGAGTATGTATTTACATCTTATTCTGGCTGATCTATAATGTTCATTACTACTGATAATATTTTATTTAGATATAGATCAGGTACAAAATGAGCAAAAGTTTAAGTATATAGACAGTTCAGAAAAAAAGAAAACAGGAAAAAGAGTGTAACTGATGATATGCTTAATGGACACATTACCACACTGCTTTCTAAGTATTTGTGTTTATACCCATAGATTTGTGTTGTTCTCAACTTTGCTTAGAAAAGTATCTTTTTATAGATGGTGAAACTCATCTCTACTAAATGCTGAGAATAAACTGCACGGTTCTAACAGGACATCACTTGACAGTACTTATGTAACTCTGGGAAGACCACAGATAAGGGGAATGAAAGATTGTAAAAGTTATAAGTTGGGAAAGAATTCTATAAAATGATATGTTCTGGGTGACAGGACCCATGTAATCATGGACACATATCAGCTGTGGCTACCTGTAAATACATGTGCAGAAAAACATATTAAGAATGCAGGAATACTAGATGGGATGAAGAAGAATGTAGGAGAGTGAGTAAGATAACAAAGTAATAGAAAATAATTTTGTTAACAAGTTAACATATATAAAATCGTCAACTTGAATGCAGTATGGCAGTTTCTCAGAAAACTGAGAATTAATCCCCCAAGGATCCAGCAATACCATTATTGGGCTTATACCATAAAGATGCACATTAGCACTCCAAAAGCATTACCTTAGCTATGTTCATAGGAGCATTATTTATGATAGCATGTACCTGGAAACACCCTAGATGCCCCTCAGCTGAAGAATGGATTAACAAACTGTGATACATCTACTCATTGGGACACTATTCAGCAGTAAGAAAAAATGATATCCTAAATTTTTCTGGCAAATAGATGGAATTGGAGAATATCCTCTTGAGCAAGGTATCACAAATCCAGAAAGAGAATCAGGGGATGTACTCACTCATGAGTAAACTTAAAAAAAAAAAAGATGTCATTGTATACAAGAGCTCAAGGCTAGAACATAGCTAAATGACACAGTGCTTTACTTCTACATTGATGCCCTCTGCCAGGGGTGAGGGTGAGGAAGGACTTGTTCATCAAAAAGGAATTTTTAGTGTTGCTTCCTTCTGTTTCCTCTTCATTTTTTAATATTCAAATAAAATTATATGGATTTCCATTCTACGTTTTTGGGGAAATAAGTCTTTCTTTGTAATTTCACTGAGAATTTTCCTTCATAGGCATTCCCAGCTCTATCTTTATACTATTAGTGAATTAATTATTTTAGAAAGACCAAATCTTCATTACATTTTGCATTATACATTTGGCACTGTCTTTTTCATTACATTGTTATGTCAATTCTTTTGATAAATTTTCATGTACTTCTAAATTTTATACTCTGTCTACTACTGTCATTCAATTAGCAATATAGCCATAATGGCCACTTAGTTTTTTATCAGAGAAATAATAACCCAAAAGATAAAGAGATTATAAATAGTAACATATTAAGATACATTTGCAGTCACTTTTTTCTCCTTTTCTTCTTCTTCTTCATTTTATTATGTGAGTACACCTGTATGTGCACATGTATGCATGCAAATGTGCACAAAGCTCTTCCTCCATATATTATAACATAACTTTTAAAACACACATGAACTAAAATCTTAGGAAAGAAGGTCCAGAAAAAAAAAAAAAAAAAAAAAACAATAGATTACTCAGCCCTCTCTACTTTAGATTACTCCATGCCTAAAATCTACCTCTGAAAATAATGGGATTAAAAAGGTATAATTCAAAGTAAATAGAGATGTGTGAAAGATTATCAAATTTACTAAAACATTAGCAAAACAGAAAATAAAAAAATTTACATCTTAAGTTAACAATTGTTATGGAACTTATTAGGTTGTTATATTTATATATTTAGGTAATGTTTATTATTTTAAAGTAATTTATGGTATAAAGAAGATTTAGAGGGGGAAAGAATAAAGCAGCGCACAGCGGAGTGTTATGGAGTAGTCTTTATTTGGGGGGTGTTATTCCTAAAGTATCATCTACAGTTTTTATTTTTATTTTTTTCTTCCTTATTTATTTGTATTTAACAAAAAAAACAGTAAAATGAATTTAAATTGCTGAAAAGTTAACAATAACTAAAAGAAGATAAAAATCATAAGCATGACTTATCAAGGGTGATAATGAAATAAGATTGCTACACATATATTTACTTTGTGTTCAGCTTTCCCTCTGAATTTTTTTTCCATCCCTGTATATCCTTATTCAAGGTCGCTTCCCCCTCCTATCACATCAGGTCATTTTTCTTCTCCACAGCTCCCCATCCCCTCCCTGGGCAGGGAGCAAGACAGTCCTACCGTCCCACTGACCCAATAATGCTTGGATCAGTCTCCACTCCTGGACAAATCCAGTTTTGTCCCCCCTCCCTCAAAGTGAGTCAGGTGTTCCTATAGTTGGAGTGGGTCCGAAGGCTCAGTCCAGGGTGTTACTGATCACTAGCTGTTCAGTGGTTGTGGTTTGCAGCTTGGACATACTTGGTTTTTTTTCTTGTTTGTTTGTTTAGAGACCACTAATGAGTGAGTACATCCCCTGCTTATCTTTCTGAGATTGTGATACCTCGCTCAGGAGGATATTCTCCAAATCCATCCATTTGCCTGTGAATTTTAGGATATCATTTTTTCTTACTGCTGAGTAGTATTCCATTTTGTAGATGTACCACAGTTTGTTAATCCATTCTTCAGTTGAGGGACATCTAGGTTGTTTCCAGGTTCTTGCTATTACAAATAATGGTGCTATGAACATAGTTGAGCTAATATGTTCATAGCACCATTATTTGTATATCATATGTTGGAGTGTGAATGTGCCTCTTTAGGGTATACACCCAGAAGTGGTATTGCTGGATCCTTGGGGAGATTGATTCTCAATTTTGTGAGAAACCGCCATTTTGCATTCCAAAGTGGCTGAACAAGCTTACACTCCCACCAACAATGGAGCAGTGTTCCCCTTGCTCTGCAACCTCTCCAGCATAGGCTGTCATCTGTGCCTTTTATCTTAGCCAATCTAACAGGTGTTAGGTGGTATCTCAAAGTTGTTTTGATTTGCATTTCTCTGATTGCTAAAGATGAAGAGCACTTTTTCAGATGCCTTTCAGACATTCGTAGTTCCTCTGCTGAGAATTCCCTTTTTAGATCTGTACCCCATTTTTTAATTGGGTTATTCAAGATTTTGGGCTCTAGATTCTTGAGCTCTTTATATATCTTAGAGATCAGTCCTCTATCACTTGTAGGGTTGGTGAAAATCTTTTCTCATTCTGTAGGCTGTCATTTTGTCCTATTGACAGTGTCCTTGGCTTTGAGAAGCTTCCTAGCTTCAGGAGATCCCACTTATTGACTGATGGTCTTAGTGTCTGTGCCACTGGTGTTCTATTTAGGAAGTGGTCGCCTGTGACAATTCACAGAAGTGTATTTCCCACTTTCTTTTCTATCAAGTTCAAAGTGGCTGGGTTTAAGTTGAGGTCTTTGATCCAGTTGGATTTGAGTTTTGTGCAGGGTGACAGGCTCGGATCTATTTGCATTTTCTACACACTTCCATCCAGCTATGCCAACACCATTTGTTAAATATACTATCTTTTTTTTCATTGAATGTTTTGGGCCTCTTTATCAAAGATCAGGTGTTCATAGGATTTGGGGTTAATGTCTGGATCATCAGTTCTATTCCATTTGTCCACAAGTCTGTTTTTATGCCAGTACCAGGCTGTTTTTATTACTGTAGCTCTATAGTATAGCTTGAAGTCAGGAATGGTGATACCTCCTGAGGTTCTTTTGTTGAGTAAAATTGTTTTGGAAATCCTGGCTTTCCTGTTATTACAAATGACATTGAGTATTGTTCTTTCAAGGTCCAAAAAAGATTGTGTTGGGATTTTGATGGGCAGTGCATTGAATCTGTAGATTGCCTTTGGTAGAATTGCCATTTTTACTATGTTGATCCTACCAATCCAGGAACATGGGAGAGCTTTCCATTTTCTGATATCCTCTTCAATTTCTTTCTTCAGTGATTTAAAATTTTTGTCAAATAGTTCTATTACTTCTTTGGTTATAGTTACTCCAAGGTATTTAATACTATTTGCATCTATTATGAAGGGTAATGTTTCCCTTATTTCCTTTTCAGCTCTTCTATCTTTAGTGTATACAAGGGCTACTGATTTCTTTGAATTAATCTTGTATCCTGCTACATTGCTGAAGGGGTTTATCAGCTGTAGCAGTTCCTTGGAAGAATTTTGTAGGTCACTTATGTATACAATCATATCATTTCCAAATAGAGATAGCTTCACTTCCTCTTTTCCAATTTGTATTCACTTAATCTCTTTTCATTCCCTTATTGCTTTAGCTAAAACTTTAAGTACTATATTGAATAGATAAGGAGAGAGAGGACATCCTTTTCTAGTTCCTGACTTTAGTGGGATTGCTTTGAGTTTTTCTGCATTAAGTTTGATACTGGCTGTAGGCCTCTTGTAAATCACCTTTATTATACTTAGGTATTCTCCCTGTATTCCTGATCTCTCCAGGGCATTAATTATAAAGGAGTGTTGGATTTTGTCAAAGGCTTTTTCTGCATCTAAGGATATGATCATGTGGTTTTGTTCCTTCAGTTTGTTTATATGATTGATAACATTTACAGTGTTTCGTATGTTAAACCAGCTCTGCATTTCTGGCATGAAGTCTACTTGGTCATGGTGGATGATATCTTTTATTCATTGTTGTATACGATTTGCCAAAATTTTATTGAGAATTTTCGCATCAATATTCATGAGGGAAATTGGTCTGTAATTCTCCTTCTTTGTTGTGTCTTTGAGTGGCTTGGGTATTAGGGTGATTGTGGCCGCATAAAAGGAATTTGGCAACATTCCTTCAGTTTCTAATGTGAGAAATAGTTTGAGGAGTAACGGTAGTAATTCTTCTTTGAATGTCTGGTAGAATTCCGCACTGAAACCATCTGGACCAGGGCTTTTATTTTTGGGGAGGTTTTTAATGACCGCTTCAATTTCCTTAAGGGTTATAGGCCTGTTTATGTAATTAATCTGATCTTCATTTAATTTTGGTAGATGGTAGCTGTCCAGAAAGCTGTCCATTTCTTCTAGGTTTTTCATTTTTGTGGAATACAGATTTTCAAAGTATGATCTGATAATTCTCTGTGTTTCCTGGGGGTCTGTTGTTATGTCCCTCTTTTCATTTCAGATTTTGTTGATTTGAACACACTCTCTCTCTGTTTTTTGATTAGTTTGGCTAAGGGCATATCTATCTTGTTAACTTTCTCAAAGAACGAACTCTTAGATTCATTGATTCTTTGTATTGTTCTTTTTGTTTCAATTGTATTGATTTCAGCTCTAAGTTTGATTATTTCCTGCCGTCTACTCCTTTTAGGTGAGTTTGCTTCTAATTGTTCTAAGGCTCTCAGCTGCGCTGTTAGGTCTCTAGTGTGGGATTTCTCTAGGTTTTTCATATAGGCATCTAGTACTATGAATTTTCCTCTTAAGACTGCTTTCATTGTGTACCACAAGTTTGGATACATTGTAGACTCATGTTCATTGAATTCTAGGAAGACTTTGATTTCTTTCTTAATTTCTTCCTTGACCCAGAGATGGTTCAGCTGAGTGATGTTTAGTTTCCATGAATTGGTAGGCTTTCTTTGGGTTTTGATGTTGTTGAACTCTAACTTTAGGCCCTGGTGGTCTGATATGTTACAAGGGATTATTTCCATTTTTTTGTATCTGTTGATATTTGCTTTATGACCAATTATGTGGTCAGTTTTGGAGAAAGTTCCATGAGGAGCTGAGAAATATGTATATTCCTTTGCCTTTGGTTGAAAGGTTCTGTAGATATCTATTAAATCCATTTGCATTAAAAACCTCTTTTAGAGTACTTATTTCTTTGTTGAGGCTCTGTCTTGTTGATCTATCCAGGGTTGAAAGTGGGGTATTGGAGTCTCCCACTATTAAGGTGTAAGAACTGATGTGGGATTTGAGCTTTAGCAGTGTTTCTTTTACATAAGTAGGTGCCCTTATATGAGGGGCATAAATATTTAAGATTGAAATCTATAGGTTATAAAAGGGTCAGTCTTTCTTATTTTTGGGCTCTTTTCAGTTGACCACATCTTGCCCTGCTCCAGTTCCTTGACCACATCAGTGTTTACCTGGGTAGCTTCTGGTTTCTCGCTATATCTCCCACTTTTGTCTAAATAAGAAAATTTTTAACTAAGTATAAAATTATATAATATAGGGATTGTTATAAGGTTGTGTCTGGGGAAGAGAAAGGCACTAACATAAGCGAGGTTAAATTATAGTTAACAAACAATAAATATGAGGTGTATTTTAATGTCTAGAATGTTGATATGAGGTAATGTATAGGGATTGTTTTAAAGTTGTTTATCTTGAACAATAAAGTTTTAATATTTGAGTGTTTTTGTTGAGATATGAAGTAATAATAACTTTAACTATTTAGTCTTTAACATTATTAAGATTTGTGAAAGAAAATATCTTATTTGAAGTTGGAAGCATGAGAGAGTAACTTTTAAGATTTAGGAGAAGACAACAACAGTTAATTATTTGGACACTTATTTTTTGTATAGTGGGAACATTTATTTTTTTGGCTATTGACTTAGGATGTTTGACAAGTTTTTATAGAGGTAGGGTATTTTTGGGTAAGAGTTTTATTTTGTTTAGGCAGTCTTTAGCAGTTTTTATTTTTTATTTTGTTTGTCTATATTGGACAACATGTGCACTGACAGCAGTCAGGGCAAGTGTAGTCTTTTGTCTTTTAGGCCATTATTTGTTAAACAAGACAATCTTTTTGTAAGATGCTTGTGATATTTAACACTATCTCGGGAAAGGAATAGTGATGTCAGGAGTTGTCTTGTTTTTTAAGGCTAAATTTTAGATAACAAAATTTTGAATATCATATTTTTTTGGTTTATGAAATGGTTGAAGACGCCTATTTATTTGGTATATTTTAACATGTTTTTGAAAAGCTTGAGTATTTTGACTGTTAGTTGGAAAATTTGAGTAGTTATAATTTGTAATTTTAGTTAACTAAGAAAGTAAAGCTTACATTGTAAGAATAGGCATTTTAAGAATGAGTATATAACTTTTATATAATAATTTTATGTATGACAATTTTATGAATATTAATTAAAATATATATTCTGTATGAAATGACAATATCTTAATTATATATCATTGTATAAAATATTTAAACAGAGTTTTATAAAATAACTTGTGTATATATTATAATAAATGTTATGACTAGTATAAATAGAGGTAGAAATTGTATTATGAAAATGACCATGTATTTAATATATATCAATGTGTAAAATATTTTAAACAGAGGTGGACACATGTGTAAAATAAGGCAACTATATATCTAACTTTGTATTAA
>PVIH01024712.1:0-22185 GCA_004025045.1 Sigmodon hispidus | reverse complement strand
CAGGGAGGGGATGGGGAGTTGCAGAGGAAAAAAAAAAAAAGTGACCAGATGTGTTGGGAGGGGGAAGAGACCTTGAATAAGGATATACAGGGATGGAAAAAAAAAATTCAGAGGGAAAGATGAACACAAAGAAAATATAGGTGTAGCAATCTTATTTGTATGTCTACCCTTGATAAGCCATGCTTATCATTCTTATCCTGTATATAGTTATTGTTAACTCTTCCACATTTTAAATTCTTTTTACTGTGTTTTTTTTTTTTTTAATAAATACAAAATAAAGGAAAAAAAAAAAGAAATTATAAACGGGATTAGTTGTAACTGTTGAGTCTTTGTAGGGACAGTTTGGCATGAAGCTATTAAACACAGGTGCCTCCTGAAATTAGGATAAGAATTAAATGCAGCTCATCTGAAAACTCAGAGGTGCATATATTCCTTATGCTAATAAGTAGATGTACTGCACTTGATGAGAAAATAAAACTGATTTGCCAAGAAAAAAAAAACAAACATACAAAACAAACAAAAAAAAAACCCTAAGTTTGTTCATTTTTAAAAGACTGATATATAGCCTAGTTCTGTCAAATACCAAAAAAATCAAGTTTTTTTAAATATTGCATCCATACTAAAAATTACAGTTTATTCTAACATATTAGCCCTTACTCCATCTTATCTTCAAAAACTGTTTAACTTCGAGGTTCTAGAACATTAATCTTAACTATAACATCTTCCTTTATATAACTTTTATTCTTCCTTTGAGTTAACTGGATTCAAGACTTATGCTCCAAATGTATGTACACATAGGCATATTTCCTTTCTCAGAAGCAATTAAAAATGGGGTTCATAGAGGAGGCTAAATCTATGAAATATCAGAGACTGGTGTGTATCTTGTTAGATACACAAACTGTAATTATTGAGAAATTTCTCTAGCAATTTGACATTACAATAAACTCAAATGTCAAAATTTACACTCTTTCAAGCCATCAATCTATAAAGCCTGAATGTAAATGTAATTAAGGCTGTAGAGTGTGTTCCACATGATTTGAATGCCTAAACCTCTTAAAGACAGTGTCACATAAGAGTACTTTGTCCATGATTCTATAAAAAGATTTATTGTGCTCCCTGCCCAGGGAGGGGATGGGGAGTTGCAGAGAAGAAAAATGACCAGATGTGGTGGGAGGGGGAAGAGACCTTGAATAAGGATATACAGGATGGAAAAAAAAATTCAGAGGGAAAGCTGAACACAAAGAAAATATATGTGTAGCAATCTTATTTGCATTTCTACCCTTGATAAGCCATGCTTATGATTCTTATCCTCTGTATAGTTATTGTTAACTCTTCTGCATTTTAAATTCTTTTTACTGTTTTTTTTGATAAATACAAAATAAAAAAGGAAAAAAAAGATTTATTGTATTATATTGTAGCTTTAGTTTCTTTAAAGAAGAAACTGCATACATCTGGGCTCTGGATTCAGGACCCATGATTTAGCCATGGACATAATCATGGTTTAGCCATGAACGGTCTATTATCAGAAAATATACTGAAATCCTTGGCCTCGTGTTTTATTTCTGTTTAGACAAATTGAAATGGTTACTTCAGTTTAGTTGTAAGGATGAAACAAAGATCAGAATCATGTATTTGGCAAGGAATGCTCAGAATAAGGGTGGATTGGTCATCGACACAATCAAGTCCTCAATAGATAGACGCTCCGTTTGTGGATGCTCAATAAATCCTAATAATATCCATGAACTTTTTCCTTTCTGTTCCTCATAATAGTGACAAAATAATGAGATAAATTACTCAAAAACATTAATTAATACAAAAAAACAGAAGACATCACACTGCCATGTGAAAAATATGTTTCAAAATATACTATCACCCATTTGGTAACACATTATATTATTCCCATCATTGTAGTGACCAAATAATGAAATACCAAATGCTATAGTTTATCTTCTGAAACTCTGAATCTGTTTAGTACTCAATACAAATTTGATTAATTAATTAATTTCTCAATTAGACAGCAACCCCTTTATGGTTAAATCTTACATCTGTTTTCTTGTCATAATGTCACAATCTTTAGATCCAGAAAACCTGGAAAATATGTATCGGATAGACACAGAAAATTCTCAACATTTTAGCCATCAGGGAAATGAAAAATCAAAACAACTATGATATTCTATCTTATAACTGTCATAATATCTAGGATCAAAAACACAAGTGACAACTAGAACTGATCGTGATATGGAGAAAGGGGAACAAAGACTCTTTCTGGTTCCCTGGTGGGAGTGAAAACATGTAAAGCTACTATGGAAGTCAATATGGCAGTTCCTCAGAAAACTGGGAATTAATCCTCCTTAAGACCCAGCTATACCACTCCTGGAATATTCCATCCTACCACAAGGACACTTGCTCAACTATGCTTATTTCAGCTTTAATCCTAATACCCAGAAACTGAAAATGACCTAGATGTTCCTAAACTGAAGAATAGATAAAGAAGACATATTATATTTATACCATGGAGTATTACACAGCTGTTAAAAACAATGACATACTGAAATTTGCAGGCAAATGGATGGCACTAGAAAAAAATAATCCTGATTGTGTTAATCCAGACTCAGGATAAACATGGTATGTATGCACTTATATCTAGATATTAGATGTGAAGTAAAGGGTAATCATGCTACAATCCACAGACTAAGAGAGGCTAAGTAACCAGGAGGACACAGTGGGGCATGCATAGATCACCTAGGGCAGGGGAAGTAGAATAGATTTTACAGTAGACTAGGGGCAGCTGTGGATGGGAACAGAAGGGATTGGGAAGGACAAGTAGGAGGAAGAGAAGGATAGAGTACTGGGAGAGGTGACTGGAATTGGGTGGCCATGAGAACAATGTAGAAACCTAGTGCAGTGGGAGCACACTGGAATCTATGACAGTGACTTTATCAAGGTCTCCTAGTAATTTGAGTTATGAAGCCCAAATTGGCCATCTTCTATAACGAGGCAAGGCTATTAGGAGTGGGACTGGGACGTCAAGCCAGCCACAAACCTTCAACCTAAAATCTGTCTTGCCTGGAAAATGTGCTAGAGTAATGGTGGTGCAGAACTTGTGGAAGTTGCCAACTAGGGACTGGTTCAACTTGAGGCCCATGCCAGGAAAGCAGACCCATGCCTGATACTGTCTGGATGATCAGTAATCAGAGGCATTGCAGCCCAGAAACCCAGAACAGAATCAAAGAAGACTGACAAAAAGAAAAGAAAATGAAGTGATTCTTAATGATATTCTGCTATTTGTTATACCCATAGCCCAAGTGTCCCAGAGGAGCATTATCCAGCAACTGATGGGATCAGATGTAGAAATACACAGCCAAATAATGGGTGAATCTAGAGGAACACTTTAGAAGAAGTGGTGCAGTTAGGAGCCAGAGGGGATAGACAAGGACACCATGAGAACACAGCCCACAGAATTTTATAAGTAGGGCTTATAAGGGGCTCAGAGACTGAAGCAGCAAGCAAAGAACCTACATGAGTGTGAGCTAGATCCTTTGCATATACCCTATGGTTGTATAGCTTGGCAACCTTGTGGCGACTGTCAAGAGTGGGTGTGAGGCATGTCTCTGACTCTTTTGCCTGTGCTTTTTCTTTTACTGGTTTGCCACATTCAGCTGTGATGTGAGGGTTTGTGTCCAGTCTTATTGTACCTTATTAGGCTATGTTCTATTGCAAGTGAATATTAAATATCTCTAAGATGCCTGCTTGTTTTTTTTTTGAAGGGAAACAGAGGAGGAGTTGGTCTGAGGAAGAGAGGGGTTGAGGGGAGACAGAGAAAATTATTGGTGTCAGGATGTAATGTAAGGGAAAGTAAAAGAAAAGAAAATGGAAAATGGTATGTCTGAGTTGTTGAAAAGCAAATAAAATACATATCATTGTATAATGTATTTAAAAAGCTAAGGAGATTGCATAAAGTTATAAAGTGATAGATTAAATGAATGGTAGTATTTGCCTTTAACCTTTCTCTCTTATATGCAGGTCTAAACATGCTCTCAGGATCTTTTTTCACTTTTTGTAAAGAACTTATTTCCATGTGTCTGATCTCCATGATAGTTTAACTCATAGAGTCTGTCTGTCTCTCCCTCCCCCCTCCCTCTCCCTATCTTCCTGTCTGTCTCTCCTGATGCTGAGATTTACATATCACCTTACCAGGTATTTTTCTTCTAAACTCTAATGAAATTATTCTCAAACTCCAAAAACATGTAAAAGTAACGAAATAAAAATTAAAGGACAAACCCAAAAGGGACTATGGAATTTTAAAAGCTGATATATAATTGAGAAGACAAAATGGTAAAGCTTATTAAAAATTAGATAGACAACATTTTTTAATTAGGAATTTAACTCCCTTACTTGAATCTATCTGTATTTACACTTTGCACAAGCCTTTTTTGAGTTTAAGAAAATTTAGACTCTCCTTTTCACATTGAAGGTTTTTCATAATGTGAGAAATATAAATAATCCTGTATTCTTTTCAAATATTCATGTGAAAGTTTACCTCATACACCTTTAAAATCTTTTTGATCAAAATCATATGAATACAGAATTTTCAACTATAAAGAGTAGATAAAAACAAGAAAAATAAACTGAGATTTTTAAGTCTCATTCTACCAGAACATCTGTTTTCAGCAATGGGACTTTTGTCTAATGTAAAAATTTATTTCAGATTAAGTATTTATAACATTCTTCTAGTCTAGAAAACAATTTCTAAAAATTTGCTTCTATTTGCAGAATATTCACCAAATGAATGCAAATATTTCATACTCATGTACTTTTAAAAGTGAAGAGAAATATACAATTATTTTATTTATATGTAATTTAATGTTTTCCTTAGTTATCAGTTCATATAATATTATATTATTCATTCACTCATTGGTGAGCATAGAAAGATTAGTTATAACAAGGTTAGTAGAAAATGCTGCAAGGTTGTTTGGCTTCTCAAGGCCATTTACAATGTGGTTCTAGTTCAAAGGGAGTCACTTATCCTTTTTCAGTATTTCAATTGATGTCTAACATTTATTCTCCTGTGTTCTTCAATTCCTACTCCTGACCATTCTCTACTTCTCCATAGGCTCCACAAGCAGTTTAGGATGTGATTCATGTTCACAGAAGTACTCATCATAAACTAACATCTAAGAATAAGCCACTTGAGCATTATTAAGTTTATTTCTGCCCATTCCTTTTACCTGAATGATAGCAAGAGCATCTTGGCAGAGTCAGGTTTCTCTGTGTCTTCTCACATAAAGTGCCACATGGAATCTTCCATTGGGGAGATAAGATGCTAATCATATATACCTCGAGAGGCTGCTGACCAAGGGACACTAAAAACACATAGCAATTTAGATGAATCACATGGTTACAGGCTTTCTTCTCTGGAGAAATATGTGACCACAGAATTTTAGAACTTGTAGTATAACACTAAGTGAAAAGATAATAAAAAAAACCCTGAGGTTCTAAAAGTATCATTAACCTATGTGGATTTAAAAGTAAATAATTATGGCTGGGCATAGTGGTGAAGGCATTTAATCCCAATGTTTAGAAGGTAGAAAGAAGTAGATTTCTGTGAGTTTGAGGCCAGCCCCATGTAGACAGGGGAGTTCCAAAACATCCAGGGCTACATAATGATACCATGTCTCAAAATTTTTTCTTAATAAATCAGTGCTATTATTCCTTACTAATAGGTAAATGTTATCTCAAAGTCTAACTAACATTGGTTAAATCAAACTAATGTGCTAATTATAGTATAGTTTGGGAAGCAGAATGCAGAGTCTTAAAACACCTTGAAAATAAATAAATGGGAAGAGCATAAATAAACTAATAGATAATGAAAATGTCCTGTATTTTTATCAATGACATATTATTAGGCAGTTAAAAATGAAATTGTGAAATCTACAAGTAAATGGGATGACACTGTAAATAGATCATTCTGAGTGAGGTAACCCAGACAAATAAAGATCACATGTTTTCCTTTATTTGTGAATGTTAGCTTTGAATCTTCAGATATGTATTTATCCCTTTGTGACACCCACGGACAGCAGTAAATTTGTGATGGTCTTTGGGGGTGGCTTTTAATGAAAAAAAAAAAAACATAGAAAACAGTGCCACACATCCATGGATCTTCCTGGGAAATGGAAATAGACAAGATCTCCAGAGTAAAATGGGAGCATGGGAAGGCAGTGGGAAAGGAGAAGAGAAAACATGAGGGAAAGGGGTGAGTGAGTTGGGGGAGGGACAAAGAGGGAAAGCAAAGAAACACATACCTTGATAGAGTCATTTGAGGCTTAGGAAGGAACCTGGTGCTAGGGAAACTCCCACGTATCCACAAGGAAGGCCCAGTGAAGCCTCCAAGCAATAGTGGGAGGGTTCCTGAACTGGCCTTCCTCAGTAATCAAAATGATGAAAACCCTTATTGTCATCATAGAAATTGTATCCAGTAACTGATGGAAGCAGATGCAGATATTCACAGCTAAACACTGGACTTAGTTCCCAATCCAGTTAAAGAGAGGTAGGAGGAATTATATGAGCAAAGGGGTCAGGATCATGATAGGCAAACCCACAGAGACAGCTGACCTGAGTTCCTGGGAACTCACTGAATCTGGACTGACAGCTAGGGAACCTGCATGGGACAGAACTAGGCCCTCTGAATGTGGATTATTGTTGTGTGGCTTGAGAAGTTTGTTTGACCTCTGGCAGTAAGACCCACAAACTGCTTTTTGGAGCCCATTCCCTATAGAGAAATACCTTGTTCAGCTTTTATACAAGGAGAAGGGTCTTGTTCCTGTCTAAATTTGATATGCCAGACTTTGTTGATTCCCTATGAGAGGCCTCGCACTATCTGAATACTGCAAGGAAGGGTAGGGAATGTGGAAGCTAAGAGGTGAGTGGGAAGAGCGGAAATAGAGAAGACTGTGGTTGGTATGTAAAATGAAAAATTAATCTTTTAAAAAAATTAAAAAAAACAATATACTATAATAACAAAGGTTACAGAATTTTTTTAAAAGTGCCAAAAAAGTTCTTTAGTTTCACACACTTTACCTATAAAATCAAAAGACTAATATGAAAGTTCCTATTTGTACATCTTGTAATTCTTCCATTTAGGGCCATTTTTCCTGTGAGCCAGTTTCAGTTTCAGCTGAATGTCTTATAAATCATAGCAGAGTCCAAGTAGCTGCAGCCAAGGAAAGTGACATGCCACCACATATCATGCTGAGAAAGATGGCCAACAGATTTTCACGTTGATACATTTTATTCTATGCCCCTACTTTGGGTCCAAATGTTGTATAACTTCCCCCTGAGAACACATAACACCAGATAGAGAATCCACTCACACACCAAAGGATTCCATGCAAGTCCACCTATGTAAAACAATGAGTTTAAGCCAGAAACTTATTGTGCCATCTGTATAATGGCATTATTTGATTTTCTTGCCACTAAAAATTTTCTTAATTTACTCATACATCACTAACTACTCATGCCAAGTCTTCACTGATTATCCTCATTACTTTTATAATGTGCTACTTGTAGGCACACAGCTTGAGCCTCCAACATCTTCTATTTCCTGTATACAGTTATTCTCTAGCCTTTCTCATCAAGTCCCACACATTTAAGTAATATCTATATGCCAAAGTATACTTTGTATTTCTGGCATATTTGTATATCTGGTTGACTACTTCGGTTTTCGTGAAAATATCTAAAGTTTCTTAGATATAACCTGAAAAATACCGAGCTCCTGAAACTCACTACATCTCCAAAATTCTTCCCTGTCTTTTATGATGACAATTCCTCAATTCACATCAAATTAAAAATGGAGTTATTCTGAATTTTCATTTTCCCTTTGGTTCTGTCAGTTGTCTATACTTACTAGAGAACTCTTCAATATCTAATGAGATTATCAATATGAATAACCATCTGTGATGCTACAGAAGTCATTATAACTAAATTCAGCTTTTAACTTGATATTATACAGACATTTGTATTCATCAATACTATTCTAACCATGACAGTTAAAGATAAAAATTTTTATATTGGTATGTCACACCAAAACAGTATTTTTATATGTTGTCACTGAAATATCCTAAATATATTGGGAAAATGTCAGATACTTGATAATTACTTCATAATTACTGGGTGAATTCAAAAATTGAGACATATACAGATTCACTTTTGAGTGTCTCTAATTTCATAGCTGATAGCATTGAGTTTGTTTCATTATCTTATGAAATGGTTCAAAGTAAAGTGGTCTATAAAGCCATTTTCACATGTTAAAATAATGATCTTTAGCCATATTCACCCTCTCAAATAGTGCTTCATTTTTTTCATACTACTTTTTATTCTCTTATTTTTCTTCCTCTAAGATTCACACTTGAGAAGGGCCATGTAAATTTTATCTTTCTGAATATAGCTTATTTCACTTAATAAGATAAACTATAGGTACATCATTTTTCCTGAGAAAGATATGACTTTGTTACTTCTTTATTTATATGCTGGACTATAAATAGATTTCACACTTCTTTGTGCATTTATCTACTCATGTACATAGACTAATTCTACTGTTGGGTATTGCGAATGCTGGTGTAATAAACATGGGAATACCAATAACTCTACAGAAAGCTAATATTGATTGAAGATATATGCATAAAAATAACTAGAATGTGTTGTGGCTAGTCTTTAATTTTTTGGAAGAATTGTCATACTGACTTTCATAGTAACTAGATTACATTGCATCTATCTGACAATGTATAAAAATCTGTTTATGCCTATATTTTCACCAATATTTGTTGTCATTTTCTAAAGTTAGCCATTCTGACTGGACTGAGATGAAATCTTTGTATTTTTGATTTTTCACTTCCCTTATGTATAAAATGTTTATCATTTTGTTTCATGTATTTAATGGCCATTTTATGTATTTTAAGAACTATTGGTTCAGTTGGCAAGCTTATTTATTGACTAAATAATTAGTATGATTTTTTTATTCTTTATGTTTACAGGATATGAATATGATTTAAATGGACAGCAGGCATAAACTGTCTCTCATTCTTTGGATAACTCTTTAATATTTCTCTTGTTGCACAGACTTTGTGATTTCATTCAATGTGCTTTGTTAAAACTAATATTTTCACAAAATATTTGAGTCATATTCAGAAAGTTTTGGTTATACTAATACATTGAACTTATTGTCCAATACTTTCTAGTACTAGTTTCAGAGATTCAGGTCTCCTATTGAGATCTATTTTTTACCAATTTTGAAGTTTTTTTTCAATGAAATGAGACTAAAAGGTCAACTTTACTCTTTCTATACATGCTTATCAAATTTACGCAGACCCACACTTGTTAAAAAAAAAAAAGACTGCCATTTTTGTTGAAAATAGATTCTTCTCTTATATAATACATCTCAGTCACAGTTTCTCTTCCCTTTGTTCCTGCTAGCTCCCCCATAACTCCCTCTCTCCAAGATCCACTCCTACTAATTTTTCTCTCCAGAAAAAAGCAGGTATCCAAAAGATGAAAACCTAACAGGACAAAACAAGATACAATAGGACAAGGCTAGACAAGGCAACCCACTAGGAGGAAAAGAGTCTAAAGAACAGGCAAAAGAGGTAGAAACACACCAGCTTCCACTGGTAGGAATTCTACAAAAACATGGGGCAGACTCACATATGCCTTGTTATTGCTGTTTCAGTCTCTGTGAACCCATGTGAACCATGCTTAACTGGTCTGATGAGTGTTGTTCTCCTGATGCTGTCTATTCCCTCTGGTTCATACAGTCGTTTCTCCCCCTCTTTTAAGGATATCTCTAATCTAAAATGGGGGACCCAGTGGAAACCTTCAATTTAGACTCTCTGAAAAATGTCTGGCTAAGGGGTCTCTGCACCACCTCTCATCTGCTGCTGAATGAAGCCTCTCTGATGGCAACTAGGCAAGGTACCAGTCTATCAGTATAGCAAAATATCACTAGGAATTATTTCACTGATTTATTTTGTCAGTCTGGTTTGGTTCTACTCTAGGTCTCTGGACTATCCAATGTCCAATTGCAGGCCATCCAGTCAAAATAAGGCATGAGCTCCTTCTAGTGTTGTGGGCCTCAAGGTAACCCATACATTGGTTGTTAACTCCCATGAGTTCTGTGCCACCATTGCCCTAGCACATCTTTTAGGCAGGACAAATTATACATTGAATGTTTTTGTGGCTTGATTGATGTACAGGTTTCTCTTTCTGTAGCCTGTGAGTACTTCTCATGCCAAAGAGACTAGAATGGAGGAGTGAGATACCAACCATGCAGCAGCTCAGCCTTTCTGTGTTTAACAAACTATGTGGAAGCTGTTCTCAGTAGTGGGGCCATGCTGTTTGTTTTCAGAGAGTGACCTTCAGTTCTGTCATCAGTCTGGACTGTTTAGGAGTCTTCATGGAGCCTATTCAAACACTGCCATTTTTTCAATGTATAGTATTGGCATCAAGAATTTGATGCCTGTCATTAGAGAAGCTTCCTCATGTAGCATACAGGAACAAATATAGAATTTAGCCAGACATTACACAGATAGTGAGAGACCTTGAAACACACAGACTCTTTTTTCCCTCTTTTTTATTATGAATAAAGTCTCATTTTTTATCCATGTATCCTCTTGTTCAAACTCCCTTCCCCCTCCCACCCTTCCCAGTCACTCTCTTTTCTCCCCATCTCTTTATCTCCTTCCCAGCTATGGCAGGTCCCAAAGTGGCTTAGTTCAGCATTCACTCCAGGCAGGTCTGCTTTCCTCACCCCAACATCAAGATTGGGTCATGTGTTCCTCTGGAAGGAATGGGCTCCAAGGTGCCAGTCCAAGGTGTTTCAGATCCCAAGCTGTTCAATGGTTGTGGTTTGCAGCTTGGGAATGCTTTGGTTTTTGTTTAGAGCCCACTAATGAGTGAGTACATCCCCTGCTTATCTTTCTGGGTTTGTGATACCTCACTCAGGAGGATATTCTCCAAATCCATCTATTTGTCTGCAAATTTTAGAATATCATTTTTTTTCTTACTGCTGAGTAGTACTCCATTGTGTAGATGTACCACAGTTTGTTAATCCATTCCTCAGATGAGGGGCATCTAGGTTGTTTCCAGGTTCTTGCTGTTACAAATAATGCTGCTATGAACATAGTTGAGCTAATGCTTTTGGGGTATGAATGTGTATCTTTAGGGTATATGCCCAGTAGTGGTATTCCTGGATCCTTGGGGAGATTGATTCCCAGTTTTCTGAGAAATCACCATACTGCATTCCAGAGTGGCTGAATAAGGTTACACTCCCACTAACAATGGAGGAGTGTTCCCCTTGCTCTACCACTTGACCAGCATAGGCTGCCATGAAACACACATACTTTTAAGATCATCTTGGATTTACAATCTGTCTAGGTTGGCTGACTATTATCCCTATCAGAATAGTTTATAGAATTATTTATTTGTAAAATATAAAGAATTAATAGGTCTCCCTCAACAATGCCTAAATCCCACTACAGAATAGAAAGGGACAGAGAAACTAAGAGAGGAGGTAAGCAGGATGAGAGGTGATGGAGGACATCAAGAAACTAGGTCTAAATAAACATGGTAAACCTTATATGATACACAGAGACTAGTGTAGCATGCACAGGGCCTGCACTGGTCTAAACCAGATGACAATCCAGAGCTGAAAGAAGAAGCGGACACGTGCTGCCATCCATGACCCAGAAAATGTCTGCAATGACAACCACTTGCAAATAAAATTTTATTTTTTTCTGAGGGAGTCTCACTAGGGAAACAAACTACTCTTAGGGGTGGGATGCATGCTCAACACTAGACAGCTGCCAGAAAAGAAACTTAGTGGTGTCATTGGAGGTCCCTTCTCTCATAATGCCATAGCAAGCCCTTTTATCATACTTTTTCACTTTCATTTTTTCTCAACATAGTTTTACTCATTTTTTTGAAAGTTCTAGATATATTTTATTTCAGTTGTAATGCACTGGTAGAGGACATAATAAATAAGATATAGTTCCAATCAAATAATACTTAATCTTAAAGGACATTAAGTTTATTCTCCATGGGAGTTTCTAAAGATTCTTCAGCTGCTTTCTCAACATACACCCCAATCACACTCACTTCCCAGTCCTTCCAGGTCTGAACACACCCCCTCACCCTTGTGACCTCCCCAACCAAAAACAATAAAAATTGAAAGAAAAAGGGAAATGGTTCAGTTTGTGTTTCTATATACTCACTGGAGTGTGGTCAAATTCTCAGTGCCCTACCCCTAAAATAGAACTGAGTTTCTTCCTCTCTTGTAGCCTCACCAGAAGCCTCAATTGTGAAGAGTCAGACATTGTCATTCATATAACACTTTTTAAGAGTTCTCTTGAAATGCTTTCTGTTTAGGCTGTTACTTCCAGGGGCACTGGAGGTGTAAGAATTGTCACAGAAACCTTCCATGCCCCTCCTTTTCAAATGTGCAATTAAAGTCATCAATGTCATTGCAAAAGAGGCTGTTTTGCTCTTTACAGTCAGTGGGAGCACTGATCATGGGCTTTCACATGATTTCTGGCCACAGCACAGACGACTAAGACAACATCCAACAGATCTAGACAAGGCCCTTGGAGGCATCCCACAATATGGAAATCAATATGGCCTCAGATTACAGTGTAGGCAACTCACATTGATATGACCATCGGACAATAGCACATCAACATGACTTCAGGCTGCATCATAGACCAGAGACACCTACATGGCCTTCAGTGGTTAACATAGGCTACACACAACAGCACAGACTCAGGTTACATGAGGACAATTGATCCACACATGGTCCTCAAAAGCAGTATGGACATGGATATTACAATAACTTCAGGTGGCTACAGAGGCCACTTACATCAAAACACTCCACTCACTGAGACATCAAAGTCTGAGAATATCATTACGCTTCAGCCAGCAGCATAATTATCATGGCCAGGAGCATCAGCATGGGCTGCCAACAGCAAGAAAACCTCTGGTGGCCTCTATCTTCTACCAGAGCCAAGGTGATCCCTCCTGTGCTGACCCCACTGGGCCACAACATATCTCCAGTTTTGCCTCTCTCCAGAACATGCATGGCCTGCTCTGCCATTCCATCTTTCCTACTTCTCCATCATGCATTCACTTATCATAGTGGTGCCTATGAAGAGGTCAACCTGGCTTCATTTTTATTTTGTTTTATTTATTTATTTTTCTCTTTTTACTTACAAGTCCTTTGTGAATATCATGGCTTCCAGTTTAGTGTTTTTATGGGATTCCTGAGTGTGCAAATGAGTGTATACTGCATATATATCTGGTTCATGTACTTTTCTTAGACCCTATTCTTTCTGTTTGTTTTGTCCTGTTTTGAAGTATTAGTTTTTGTTTATCCTACTATATTATATTTTCATTGTATTATTATCACTCAGAATCCTATTTGTATTCAAATGAGAGAGAGAGAGAGAGAGAGAGAGAGAGAGAGAGAGAGAGAGAGAGAGAGAGAGAGAAATAATGTGGGTCTATATGGGAGGGAAAGTAAGGAGGAAATGGAAGGAGTAGAGGGAGAGGAAATTGTAATCTAGATATATTATGAGAGGGGAAAAGATATTTTCTTTTTTCCAGTAATTTTTTAATGTTTTGTATGTCTATCAGTAAAAATAACTGAATATGTGATAAATAGAGTAGCACATCAAAATACATGTTAAATTATAGATCCTAAAAACCATTATGTATCAGAATTTGGGCCTATGTTGTGTGTACATTTTATATTTCAATGTCTTTTGTTTTTTCATATTTTCCCACTTCAAGATTTTCCAGTTTCCTACATAAGATACTGGAGGCTATGGTTTAAAACAAACAAACAAAAATACAAAGAGTATAATTAAAAGAATACTGGAGGTAACATCACAAAATAATGGACAATGAGCTAGTTTATCATTCACATACATGAACTAAAGCAGATGTGTGAGGCAGATGTAGATCCTCAACACTGGGATGTGCTTCTTTTAATTTTCATCTAATGCCTTGATTACTCATTAGTTAGTCATGTGTAGTGTTAGAAAATTTTTCAAATACCACTTAATCAGTTGTTAGTTAAAAATAAATCATTATGTTTTTAAGATATGGTAAAATACTTCTTTCTGATGAATGGCAATTGCTTTTTTATTTTTTCCTTTGCTTTTATTGTATAAAACTGAGTTCTTTACATTTTGTCTTTGTGAGCTATCGTGAACTAGTCAATGCTTTCAAAAACATAAGTGCTTATTTGATGTCTATAGTATGAATAGCACTTATGATTGATATGTGGAAATTAGCTCATAAATGGGTTTACTTGTATGTAACATAATTGCATTTCTTTTGTGTTCATTTTTTTTTGGGGGGGAAGATTGCATTGAATCTGTAGATTGCTTTTGATAAAATTACCATATTTTTTTAATATGTTGATCCTACCCATCCAGTACTTGGGAGATCTTTCCATTTTCTGATATCTTCTTTAATTTTTTCAGTGACTTAAAGTTTTTGTCATACAGATTCTTCACTTCTTTGGTTAGAATTACCTCAAGATATTTAATATTATTTCCAGCTTTTGCAAATTATGAACATAGTTGAGCTGAAGCCTTTGGAGTGTGAATGTTCATCTTTCGGGTATATGCCCAGAAGTAGTATTGCTGGATACTTGAGAGATTGATTCCCAATTTTCTGAGAAACAACCATACTGCATTCCACAGTGGCTGAACAAGGTGATACTCCAACCAGCAATGTAAGAGTGTTCCCCTTGCTCTGTAACATCTCCAGCATAGGCTGTCATCTATTGTCTTTTATTTTAGCCAATCTAACCGGTGTCAGGTGGTATCTCAAAGTTGTCTTGATTTACGTTTCTCTGATGGATAAGATATTAAAAACTTTTTCAAGTGCCTTTAAGCCATTAGTAATTCTGCTGAGAATTCCCTTTTTAGTTCTCAACCCCATTTTATGATTGGGTTATTCAAGGTTTGGCGCTCTAGTTTTCTGAATTCTCTATATATTTTAGAGATCAGTCCTCTGTCACTTGTAGGGCTAGTGAAAATCTTTTTCCATTCTTCAGGTTGTCATTTTGTTTTATTGACTGTGTCTTTGGCTTTACAGAAGCTTCTCAGTTTTAGGAAGTCCCACTTATTGATTGATGTTCTTTGTGTCTGTGCTACTAAAGTTATGTTTAGAAAATTGTCACCTGTGCCAATGCGTTGGAGGTTATTTCCCACTTTCTTTTCTATCAAGTTCAGTGTGGCTGGGTTTATGTTGAGGTCTTTGATCTACTTGGATTTGAGTTTTGTACAGGGTGATAGGCTTGGAACTATTTGCATTTTCTACACACTTCCATCCAGCTATGCCAACACCATTTGTTAAAGGTACTATCTTTTTTCCATTGAACATTTTGGGCCTCTTTGTCAAAGATCAGGTGTTCATAGGTTTTTGGGTTAATGTCTGAATCCTCAATTCTATTCCATTGATCCACAAGTCTGTTTTTATGCCAGTACCAGGCTGCTTTTATTACTGTAGCTCTGTACTATAACTTGAAGTCGAGGATGGTGGTGCTTCCTGAGATTCTTTTGTTGAGCAAAATTGATTCAGCAACCCTGGCTCTCCTGTTATTCCAATTGAAATTGAGTATTGTCTTTCAAGGTCTGTAAAAATCGTGTTGGGATTTTGATAGGAAGTGCATTGAAACTGTAGACTGCTTTTGGTATAACTGCCATTTTTACTATGTTGATCCTACCTGTCCAGGAACATGGGAGATCTTTCCATTTTCTGATATCCTCTTCAATTTCTTTCTTCAGCGATTTAAAGTTTTTGTCAAATAGATCTGTTAATTCTTTAGTTATAGCTACTCCAAGGTATTTAATGCTATTTGTAGCTATTATAAAGTGTGATGTTTCCCTTATTTCTTTTTCAGCCTTTTAATCCTTAATGTATAGGAAGGCTACTGATTTCTTTGAATTAATCTTATATCCTGTTATATTACTGAAGGTGTTTATTAGCTGTAGAAGTTGCCTGGTAGAATTTTGTGGATCACTTATGAATACAATCATATCATCTGCAAACAGAGATAGTTTCACTTTTTCTTTTTCAATTTGTATCTCCTTAATCTCCTTCCATTCTCTTATTGCTTTCAATAAGAGGAGAGAGGACACCCTTGCCAAGCTCCAAGTTTTAGTGTGGTTGCTTTGAGTATGTCTCCATTTAGTTTGATGCTGCTGTCAGCTTTTTGTAAATCGCTTTTTGTATTATATTTTGATATTTTCCCTGTTTTCCTGATCTCTCCAGGACATTTATCATAAAGGAGTGTTGCATTTTGTCAAGGCTTTTTCAGTGGCTAAGGATATGATCATGTGTTTTGTTTCCTTCAGTTTGTTTAAAGATAGATGACATTTATGGTTTTTCATATGTTGAACTATCCCTACTTTTCTCTGATGCTTTCTACTTGATTGTGGTAGATGATATTAGTCTATAATTTTCTTTCTTTATTGCATCTTTGAGTGGCTTGGGTATTAGAGTATTTGTGGCCTCATAAAAAGAGTTTGGTAATGTTCCTTCTGTTTCTACTGTGTGAAACAGTTTGATCACTGATTGATATTTCCTTTGAATGTTTGTTAGAATTCTGCACTGAAACCATCTGGACCTGGGCATTTTTAACTTTGGAGGCTTTTAATGGCAATCAATTTCCTTTAGGGTTATAGGTATGTTTAGGTATTTAGTCTGATCTTGATTTAATTTGGGTAAATGGTACTTGCCCAAAAAGCTGTCCTTTTCTTCTAGGTTTTCCATTTTTGTGGAGAATAGATATTTAAACTATGACCTGATAATTCTCTGGATTTCCTGGGTGTCTGTTGTTATGTCCCCCCTTTCTTTTATGATTTTGTTGATTTGGATACTTTCCCTCTGCTTTTTGGTTAGTTTGGATAAGGGTTTATCTATCTTGTTGACTTTGTCAAAGAACCAACTCTTTGCTTGATTGGTTCATTGTATTGTTCTTTTTGTTTCAAATGAATTGGTTTCGGCTCTAAGTTTGATTATTTCCTGCCATCTAGTCCAAACTCCTTTTAGGTGAGTTTGCTTCTAATTTTTCTAAGGTTTTCAGCTGTTTTTTAGTTTTCTAGTGTGGGATTTCTCTAGGTTTTTCATATAGGCATTCAGTGCTAGAATTTTCCTCTTAAAACTGCTTTCATTGTGGTCCACAAGTTTGGGTACGTTGTGGATTCATTTTTGTTAAATCTTAGAAGACTTTGATTGCTTTCTTAATTTCTTCCTTGATCCAGAGGTGGTTCAGTTGAGTGATGTGTTGATGCCATGAGTTGGTAGGCTTTCTGTAATTTTTGATGTTGTTGAACTCTAACTTTAGGCCCTGGTGGTCTGATATGATACAAGGGATTATTTCCATTTTTTTTCAAAATTTCTTTTTTTATTTCTTTGTACATATTTATGAATACAAAAGAAGAAAATATTTTGAGTCCAGAACATTACCACATTCTAATTCCTAAAGCAAATATATGTTTTGTACATTTTTCATTATTTATTATAGAACAATAATTATTTGTTCAACACAGTGATTTTTCTTTAATATTTTCATTTATGTAACTGAAACAATAAAATATTGGTAAAATGATACCACATTTCTTCTATTTATCTCTTTACCTCCTATTACAGGCTATATTTAATAATGCTACTCCTGTTGTATTAATTAATTAATTAATTAATTAATTTCAAAGAAGTCACACTTCCTATCCTTGCATATCCTTATTCAAGGTCCCTTCCCCCTCCCGCCACATTGATATTTGCTTTATGACCAATTGTGCAGTCAACTATAGAGAAAGTTCCATGTGGTGCTGAGAAATATATATATTCCTTTAAGATTGGGTGGAAGCTTCTGTAAATATCTTTTAAAACCATTTGCATCATAACCTCTGTTAGACTCCTTATTTCTCTTTTGAGTCTCTGTCTGGTTGACCTATCCAAGGGTGAAAGTGGAGTGTTGAAGTCTTCCACTATTAGGGTGTGAGAATTGATATGGGATTTGAGCTTTAGTAGTGTTTCTTTTATATAGATAGGTGCCCTAATATTGGGGGCATAAATATTCAGGATTGAAATCTCATCTTCATTAATTTTTCCTGAGATGAATAAATAATGTCCCTCCTGGTCTCTGTCAATTGATTTTAATTTGAAATATACTTTGTTAGATAGTAGAATGGTAATATGGGATTTTTTTAAAAGGCCATTTGATTGGAAAATATTTTCCCAAACTTTTACTCTGAGCCTGTGTCTGTCTTTAAGGTTGAGGTGTGTTTCTTGTATACAGCAGAAGGATGGTTCCTGGTTTTGTATTCATCATGTTAATGTGTGTTTTCTTTTAATAGGTGACTCGAATTCATTGATATTAATGGACATTAGTGACCACTGATTGATATTTCCTGTTATCTTTGGTGGTAGCTTGCATGTATTACTTTCTTTGGGCTTTTCTTCTGTGGGATAATTGATTATTTGTGGTTTCATGGGTGTATTTCAGATCTGTAGGTTGAAGTTATCCCTGTAAAGCTTTCTGTAGGATTTGCAGATAGATACTGTTTAAGTCTGACTTTGTCATCAAATATGTTGTTTAATTCATCTATGGTGATTGATAGTTTTGCTGGGTATAGTAGTCTAGTTTTGCAGCCTTGTTCTTTACTGTCTCTATAACTTCTGACGAGGACCTTTTTGCTTTCATTGTTTCCATTGAATAGTCAGGTGTTTTTCTGATAGGTCTGCCTTTATAAGTAAAGTGTCCCTTTTCTTTTGCAGCTCTTACAATATTTTTTGTTCTGTATATTTCATGGCTTGATTATTATGTGGCAAGTGGACATTTTGGGGGGTCAATTCTCTTTGATATCCTGTAAGCTCCTTGTATTTTCATAGTCATTTCATTCTTTACATTGGGAAAGTTTTCTATGATTTTATGGAATATATTATCTGTGCCTTTGCACTGGTATTTTTCTCTTTCTTCTATTCCTATTATTCTCAGGTTAGGCTTTTTCATGGTGCCCCAAATTTCCTGAACATTTTGTTTTATGGCTTTTTTGGTTTTAGTGTTTTCTTTGACTGATGTATCTATTTCTGCTACTGAGTCTTCCAGTCCAGTAATTCTTTCTTATATCTCTTGGATTCTGTTGGTTATGCTTGTATCTGTACTTCTAGCTTTTTTCTTCAGATTTTCTATTTTCATCTTTGCCTCTTTTTGTGCCTTTTTTATTGCTTCCATTTCAGTTTTTAGTTCCTGGAATTTTTTTTTCATTTGTTGGTTTTCCTTTTCTTGGTTTTCTTTCAAGGATTTCTTCATCTCTTCTAATTTTCTTTGTATTTTCTTCTATTTCTTTAAGGGAATTATTTATATCCTCCTTTAAGGCTTCTATAATCTTTATAAAGGTGCTTTTTACAGTTGCTTCCTTCTCTTTCTTCTTCTTTGCTCTTTTCAGGTCTTGGTGTTGTAGAACAATCAATTATCTTCTGGGGCTGCCTTGTTTTTCTTTATATTGTTATATGAATTCTTGCACTGATGTCTGTCCATGGCTTTAGTGGTTCACACTAAGTTCCTTGTCAGTTGTGGCTAGAGGGCTCATGTGTCTCCTGTCTGCTCTGACCAAGGGATCTACATGAATCTGACTCTGCTCTGATCACAGGTCTGAGTTCCAAAGGCATCAGTCCATCTCTAATGACTCAGTTCACCCTGAACGTGGGACCTGGCCATGAGAGGTCCCTTCTTTTAAGAGTCCCTGGAGGAGGCCCCTCACAGCTAAAGCCTAGGGCCTCTCTACTAGCAAGAGTCTGATACCAGACGCTTGGGTGTTACTCCGGCCATGGAGAGAGATTCTCTTGACAGGTGGCCCAAGAGCTGGAATTTGCTCACCCATGATTCCACTCTGGGCATGAGTCTGCATTTCAAAGGCATCAGTCCATCTCTTACGAAGCAGTTCACCCTGGAGGCGGGTCTGGTCATGCAAGGTCCCATCTTTTAGGGGTCGCTGGAGGAGGCCCCTCACAGATAAAGTCTTGGGCCTGTCTGCTAGCAAGGTTCTGTGATTAGACCCTTGGGTATGACTACGGCCCAGAGAGAAATTCTCCAGATGGGCAGCCCAGTAGCTGGAATCTCTTCTCTTCTGATTCCACTCTGGAGTTGGATCTCTGTTCATATTTTCAATAAAATAAGAAGAGCTATTCTGAGCCTCTAGCAGTCTTGGTTAAATTTTCATTTCTGTTTTATTTCACTGTTTTTTTGCCCATTGCCTTTTGTTTTGTTATGGTAAGTCTATGATTTGGTTTGAAGTAGCTTATTATGATACATCCATAATTACTCTATATAGTAGGTATTGATATGGCTCTTTGTAATCAAGTGTATCTTTTTTTTTCTTTCTTCATTATGTTTGTCTATGAGGTCCACAGGCATGAAGAGTCCTGAATTTAATGCCAAGTGTCTCCCTCCATCAGTTTCCATTTTAGTAATTGTAGCAAGGTCTCTCAATTGAATCCAGAGCTCAACAATCAGCTAATAAGCTAGCTCACATACCCTGGGAAGTTTATCTTTAAAACTAGAGTACTTGAATTACAGGCATGTATTATACTTGCCCAACTTCTGGGGATCATAGCTTGAGTCCTCACATTCATTCATGCATTGAACACATTGTTCACTAATCATCTCTTTATCCTCATTCATATTTCTTTTTCCTTTTTTAAGCTTTTTAAATTTTTACATAGAAAAAGATTTTATTTTCTACAAAAGTAAAGTAGAGTGACAAGATAAAAACCAAACATGTAACAATGCTATTGTGTGGAATGAATAGTGTTGTGATCAAACAAACAGCAAAAGATTATATCATATTTCTATATGAATCTTAATATGTATCACTTTTATTTATGTAAAAAGTACAATTTGAATTTTGTGATGCCAAATAGGAATACTTCTAGAAGATTAAAAATTGACCTTTGCAACTACATGCCAGGCATGTGGAGCTAATAATGACATCATCACTATGGTGAGGAGCAGAGGTAGCACTACTCCTCCATCTCTGTTGCCTTAAGAAATGTGATCTCTTTTCTATCAGGATTTAGTTATTTCATAATATCTTGTAGTATGATTCAAGCTGCCAAAAATAGCAATTAATACTCCTATTCAGCCATAAAGCCAACAATGATTATCCTCACAAGATAACTCCAATAGTGCAAGAATGGCACTTCTACGTTGGTTGCGGTTCTGGTTCTGGGATGGGGTGCTGTCTGCAGAGCGTGTCCCAGCGCACTATGGAACAGGCAGAGATAAACTCTGTCTGTCACAGTCCCCCCAGCTGCTGTTGAGGGAATTTGCACGGCTAACCACCTCCAACTGAGCAAACAGATAAAGGACTGGGGACCCTGAAGGACAGACTCAGACCCTGACCAGAGGTGAGGAGGGGTCAGCAGGCCCCAGAGCCTGTATCCGTGCCTGGGAGAGGAGAATTGAGCTCCCATTGGCTCCTGTTGGTTCCCGTTCTGCTTCTGGGACAGGGTGCTGTCTACAGAGCTTGTCCCAGCACAGGCAGAGATAAACTCTGCCTATCACAGTCCCTCCAGCTGCTGCTGAGGGAGTTTGCAGGGCCACCACCCTGCCTCCAATTGGTCAAACAGAGAAAGATTGAAGACTTGAAATTCAGTCCCCTGCACAGTGCAGAAGTTGTGATTGAGCACATCTTTTCCTCAGAGGTCACAGGAGACACACAAGCCCGAGTGCCACAACTGACCAGGAGCCACCTAATTGTGAACCACTAAAGCCATGGGCAAACGTCAGTGCAGAAACTTACATAATAATATAAAGAACAACAAGGTAACTGCAGAAGAAAGTGGCGATCCTACAAATACAAGAACTGAACTGAGCAATGAAGAGGAAACAGAAGGAAGCATCACCAATAACACCTTTTTTTTTTTTTAACATGACATATCAAGTTGTATTATGATGATGCATCTCCTCTTGTATTAAAGCCAGGTAAGGCAAATCAGTATGAGGAATAGGGTCTCAAAAGCCAACCAAAAAGTCAAAGGCAGCCCCTGCTTCCACTGTTAGGAGTCCCATAAGAAGATGAAGCTACACAACTGTCACATATATGCAGAGGACCTGGGTTGGTCCCA
>PVIH01024711.1:0-22186 GCA_004025045.1 Sigmodon hispidus | reverse complement strand
TTTTCATGGTGTCCCAGATTTCCTGAACATTTTGAGTTATGGCTTTTTTAGTTTTACTATTTTCTTTGACTGATATATCTATTTGAGCTACTGAGTCTTCCACTTCAGAGATTCTATCTTCCATCTCTTGAACTCTGTTTGTTATGCTTGTATCTGTGGTTCCAGCTTTTTCCTTCAGGTTTCCTATTTCCATCTTTGCTTCATTTTGTGCCTTTTTTATTGCTTGTATTTCAGCTTTTATTTCAGCTTTTAGTTCTTTGCATGTTTCTTTCATAGATTTGTTCATCTCTTCCAATTTTTTATTTGTATTTTCTTCTATTTCTTTAAGGCTTTTTTTCATATCTTCTTTTATAGGTTCAGTGATCATCAAAAAGGAATTTTTGGTGTTGCTTCCTTCTGTTTCCTCTTCATTGCTCAGTTCAGGTCTTGTATTTGTAAGATCGCCACTTTCTTCGGGAGTTACCTTGTTGTTCTTTGTATTATTATGTAACATTTTGCACTGATGTTTGCCCATGACTTCAGTGGTTCACGATTAGATGGGTCCTGGTCCGTTGTGGCACTTGGTTAGTGTGCCTTCTGTCATCTCTTTGGTCAGGGTTTGATTCTGTCTTTCAGAGACCCCTGCAGTTGTTGGTTCCCTCAGTTAGAGTTCGTGGTGGGTAGCCATGCAAATTCCCTCAGCAGGAGCTGTGGGTGTGGTCAGGGGCACAGCTTACCTGCCCCTGCTCCAGAGTGCGCTGGGACCCTGCAGAGAGCACTTGTTCCCGGGAGCGGAACCAGAAGCATTGGGAGCTCAACTCTCCCTCCCAGGCTAGGATATAGGCGCTGAGGCCTGCTGATCCCTCCTCACCTCTGGTCAGGGTCTGAATCTGCCCTTTAGTGACCCCTGTAGTTGGTTCACTCAGTTCGCTCAGTTTGAGGTAGTGGTGGGGAGCCATGCAGATTCCCTCAGCAGGAGCTGTGGGTGTGATCAGGGGCACAGTTTACCTCTTCTTTAGGTTTTCTATTTCCATCTTTGCCTCATTTTGTGCCTTTTTTATTGCTTCTATTTCAAATTTTTAGGTCCTTGCATGTTTCTTTCATAGATTTGTTCATCTCTTCCAATTTTTTGTTTGTATTTTCTTCTATTTCCTTAAGGGAATTTTTGTATCTTCTTTGAGGGCTTCATTAATCATCATAGAGGTATTATTGTGGTTGCCTCCTTCTGTTTCCTCCTCATTGCTCAGTTCAGGTCTTGTAGTTGTAGGAATGCCACTTTCTTCTGGAGTTACCTTGATGTTCTTTATATTATTATGTATATTTTTGCATTGGTGTCTGCCCTTGACTTTAGTGGTTCACCATTATGTGGCTCCTGGTCAGTTGTGGCAAGAGGGCTTGTGTGTCTCCTGTCATCTTTGAGCAAGGGGTCTGCTCAATCTCTGACTCTGCTCTGGGCAGGAGTCTGAGTTTCAAGTCCTTAGTCTTTTTCTGCTGATGCAGTTAAGGGCAGGTTCACTGTGCGATGCCCCCTTTTTTAGGTGCAGCTGGAGGAGCCCCTCACAGCCAAACTGTATTCCTGTCTGCTAAGGAGTGTGTGGAGACATGCCCCACAGACAGAACCTGGTTCCAGAACCGAAACTGGATCACAACATACCCTGGCAGGGATTCAGGAAAGGTGCATCTTTAGAGTATATGCCCAATGTCAGTATTACTGGATTCTTGAGGAGATTGATTCCCAGTTTTCTGAGAAACCACATACTGCATTCTAGAGTGGCTGAACAACTTTACATTCCCATCAACAATGGAGGAGTGTTACCCTTGCTTTACATCATCTCCAGCATAAGCTATCATCTATGTTTTCAGTCTTGGCCATTCTGACAGAAGTAAAATGGTATTTCAAAGTTGTTTTGATTTGCATTTCCCTGATGGCTAAAGATTTTGAACAGTTTTTCAAGTGCCTTTCAGCCATTTGTAATTCTTCTGCTGAGAAATCCCTTTTTAACTCAAAATTCTTTTTTAAAATTTGTTATTTAGTGTTTGGGACTCTAGTTTCTTGAGTTCTGAAGATCAGATTATTTAACTAAACAGATCTCTAACCCTAAAGGAAATTGAACCTGTTATTAAAAGTCTCTATATATTTTAAAAATCAGTCCTCTGTCAGTTGTAGGGTTGGTGAAGATGTTTTCCCACTCTGTAGGCTGTTGTTTTGTCTTGTTGACAATGATCTTGGCCTTACAAAATCTTCTCAGTTTCAGGAAGTCTCGCTTATTAATTGATGTTCTCAGTGTCTGTGCTAGTGGTGCTATATTTAGGAAGAGGTCACCTGTGCCAATGCATTGGTGGTTATTTCCTACTTTCTTTTCTATCAAGTTGAGTGTCACTGGGTTATGTTGAAGTCTTTGATTCACTTAGATTTAAGTTTTGTGCAAGATGATAGGTTTGGATCTATTTGCATTCTTCTACAAGCTACCATCCAGTTATGCCAACTCCATTTGTTGAAGATACAATCTTTTTCCATTGGATATTTGTGGCCTCATTGTCGAAGATCATGTGTTCTTGGCTGTGTGGGTAAATATCAGAGTCTTTGATTTAAACCCATTGATCTACAAGTCTGTTCTTTTGCCTGTACCAGGGTGTTTTTATTAATATAGCTCTATATTATAGCCTGAAGTCAGGGATGGTAATGCCTCCTGAAATTCTTTTATTGAGCAGATTTGTTTTGGTGATCCTGGGATTTTTTTGTTATTGCATATGAAGTTGAGTATTATTCATTCAAGGTCTGTAAAAATTTGTGTTGGGATTTTGATGAGTATTGCATTAACTCTGTAAGTTGCTTTTGGTAAAATTGCTATTTTTACTATTTTGATCCTACCTATCAAAGAGCATGGTAAGTCTTTCCATTTTTTAATATTTTTTTTTATTCTTTCTTCAGTGCCTTAAAGTTTTTGTCAAAGAGGCCTTCTACTTCTTTGGTTAGAGCAATACCAAGATATTTAATGCTGTTTGCAGCTATTATAAAGAGTGATGTTATTCTAATTTCTTTCTCAGTCCTTTTATCTCTATGTATAGGAGATCTATTGATTTTTTTAATTGATCTTGTGCCCTGCTACATTGCTGGAGGTGTTTTTGAGCTGCAGGAGTTCCCTGGTAGAATTTTGGGGGTCACTTATGTATGAAATCATATCATCTGCAAATAAAGATAATTTCAATTATTTTCCAATTTGTATCCCTTAATTTCTCCCTTTAAATCTTCTATCATTTTTATACAGTTATCTTTAAGGTTATTTTCTTCTGCTTTTTTCACATTGGAATGATCAGATCGTGCTGTTTTTGACCTGCTATGTCCTGTTTGTACCATGTTATTCTATTTTTTTGTTGAGTGTCTTCTTCCACTGGCATGTACTCATGTTTTTCTCCAGTCAGTGCAAGTATCATTGGTTTTTAGGGAGCTGTTCTTGGTCCAATAGATGTTCTTGGTGCAATCAAAGCTCTTAGTAAAATTAGACCCAGTAGAGTTACTGTCTCAGGGAGCTTCTGAAGTTGAGGAAATGGGAGGGTTTGGGTAATGAAAAAGGGATCATAGGCTACAGAGCTGATGAATGAGTAGTGGTGGGCAGGCTTACCTAAGGCGGTGCTGACTGCTTGCCTGTAATTCAAGCAGTAATAGAGTTGGGGTATGGGTTTTTACCTGTTTCCCTGGCCTAGAGACTGGGTTGACTGACTGGCCGTGAAGGGTCCACTTACCTCTTATGATGAACCCAGGCTGGAGTCTCAAAAGGCTTCTGAGTTTGGAAGAATGGGTGAGTTTGGAGAATTAAGTGGAGCTTAGAGGCTACAGGGTTCAATGAGGAATGATGGTGGGCAGGTCTACCCACAGGGGTCCTGCCTATTGGTCTTTAACTGGAGCTGCAATGGAGTCAGGGCTATAGGTTGTGCTCTGGTTTCCAGACCTAGAAGTTGGGCTGACTGGCTGGCTGAGAAGGGACATCACTAACCTCTTGAGATAGAGCCTGCCAGATTCAGTATCTCAGAAAGCCACTGAGGTTTGGGAGATGAAGCATGAGTATTTTATTGCTGAATTGAGTTTATTGATATTAAGGTATATTAATATCACATGAGTATTAATTTCTTTTATTTTGGGTGGTAGTGTATATATGTGTTTCCCTTTTTTAGAATTTGTTATTGTGGGTTTATCTATTGCCTCTGTTTTATTCTGTTCATCTAATTTTCTTAGGTTGGAGTTTTCCTTCTAGTGCTTTTTGTAGTGCTGGATTTATGAATAGGTATTGTTTAAATCTGGTTTTGTCATAGAATATCTTGTTTATTTCATCTATTATGATTGAAAGCTTTGCTTGATATAGAGGTCTGTCCTGCCATCTGTGGTCTCTTAGTATCTGCACAACACCTTTCCAGGAATTTCTCTATATCAGAGTCTCCATTAAGAAGTTGAGTCTTATTTTGATGGGTCTGCTTTTAAAAGTTACTAGAAGTGAAATTTGCTAGCTTCCTCTCCTTTTTTTAGATAATAAAATCTCTATGAATATTGAAGAGTGATGAGAAACTGAAAATGACTTACATAAAATAGACAAATATATAGATACTCTGAACCTACAGATGTGAAAGCATAGAGTTACACAAACCTGATTATATTTATAACTCATAAGGCTGAATGAATAGAGAATTTTTACAAAAGTGAAGAATTTTTAATTATAAAAACAGATAAAGTAAATATAGAAGATAGGCCAGTAGGGGGAATATATTTAAAATAATTGCCAACTCAGTGGTGTCATTGACAGATTTCCCTTTAAGACCAGAATCTACACAAGGATGCTGCAGAGGCCACTTTCTTTAATATTCTCTTAGATCTACTATACAGAAGAACCAAGCAACACAAATCACTAAAAAAGTAGCCAGTTAGTTGGTTGTAAAATAGATCTGAAAATGATGTGACATTATATTGAGAAAAGATTTTAGAGAACTTTCTGAAACTGGTAAACAAAGACACACATCTGAGCTCTACTTCAACAAATTAATATTGGAAACAACCAATTAGATGCTCCATTTTGTCACATGCATTAGAAGCTAAGAATAAGGAAGAATCAAGAGGGACGCATGTATCACCCTGGGAAAAATGACATGAATTTTGTGGAAGGATGGGGGAAAGTGAAGATGGGGACACAAGGAAAGAGTGGGGAAGGTGGAATGGAAGGAGAGAGCACATCGAGAAACGCAAAATGTGTGCATTTTGGAAGCAATGTGGAAATCTATTACAGTGGCATCTCCTGCAACCTATGAGAATGCTCTAGTAAAGATGCCTAGTAGTGAGGGACAGAAATCATGAAACAATGGCTTTTGTGACCCCAGAAGACTTTTAGCATTGTAACTGGGACACCAATCTAGCCAAAAACATGACCATATGTTCTTCTTATAAGATGTACCGGTGTAATCAAAAACCCCACATAATAGGAGAAGGAAGGATTGTTGCAACCAAAGTGTCCAAAGAAAATATAAAAACATGGAACACAGAATTAATTAATCAGGGCTTATAGAGGATCACATGATCTGAGGTGATTCACAATCATGGACCCTGTATGGGTTTGAGATAGGGCCCTTGTATATAATTTATGCTAATGTAGATGAGTATTGTTGTGAATCTTCTAACAGTGGAAGTGGGGAACATCTCTGACTTCTTTGCCTGACATGTGAACCATTTTTGTCTTACTGAGTTGACTTTCTCAGCTTTGGTATGAGTATTTTGTCAAGTCTAAGTTAACATGCCATGCTATGTTCTGTAAAGATCCCTGTGAGGTCTGTCCATATTTTGAAGGGTAACAGAATAGGAGTGGATCAAGGGGTTGAGGAATGGTGAGGTTAAGAGAAGAGTGGAGGAAGGAAATCTGTGGTCAGAACATAACATATGAAAAAAGAATAAAGAGTGAAGGAATACATATTAACACAAAACACATATGGGCATGGGCCCACTTTGAATGCGACTTTGTAAACTGTATGATCTGCCCTTTTGTGATAGATGTCACACTTGTGTATCAAACTAACTATGAATCAAAGCTGTTTAGAAACAAGCTACATCCACAGGGAAACATGGACAGTCGCTTCTCACATCACATGGATGAATGGTGTGTAGGCAGCATTCAGCTTAGGTGAATTAGTTAAACATGGAATGTATTTGAGCAGATGAGAGAATATTTTTCCATGCAAACAAGGTACTATTTTTGCAAGACTCAGATATTCAAAAATGTAAGGGCTAGTGAAATTAGATCCCATGAATTTCAAGGAATTCCTATATATTTGAATCACAATTTAAATCCTTAAGTCCTTTAAATTTTTATTTGTCATATTGATGATTTTATTTTTTTAAGACAATCTCACTTTAAATCCTAGGCTTTCCTCTTACACTCATTTATCCCAGAATTACAGACATGAGTCACCATGCTGTTTGTTCATAAATAGTAACTAACTATTTTCACAAAAAGCTTTTCACCATTTTGTACCACATTAGAAAAGAAATACCCAACTCTGCTGTAGTATGAGAGAGGAAGTCATTTATTAATCACTTCCAGGTTTACTGGAGGACTGGTCTTCATGCTTAATTGGTTGGAGACTTCACACTTATACTCTCCAGAATCCCTTTTACTGACAGGTTCTATTTTGAGTCCACACTTTGTTGAGGATAGAGTCATCCTCTGTGTGAGATGCAGACTCCTGTTATTGAAGATCCAGTGGATGGAGATGTCAGTGTCTGGTGAAATGCAGGTTAAGATCACAGATGTACCTGCTGTGACTCTTGTGTTAGTAATTTGCACCAAGGGCTGTGTCACATACTCTGTGAAGAAACAGAAGAGAATACCAAATATTAGTAGTTCAGAGAGTTAACCAGGCCTTCTTGAGTTCATACTTTATGAAGCATCTGGGGGGAGATTTTGGAACTGAGATTAAAGACATTTCCTGTGCTTTGATCTGCCACGCAGGGCCTGTGTGACTCTGACTCAGGCTTGGTTTCCTGTACCTCTGTTTCCCCATAATTATACATACAGTGAGTTGTGATTTCAGTGTTCATAGGTCAAGCTTAGTTATAAGCAATGGTTTGACCTTGGGTTGCTGAGCTGCTCATATCACCAGTATCCATTACTATTTACCTGAAGAAAAGAATTCCGTAGTATGGGCTCGTGAGAAGAAGAAAGAATCTGAAGTATCTGCCTCCTCTGTTTTTCCCTTGATGCCTTGACCTTTCTGTGAAGTGTCATAAGCTCATCAGAACAATAGGCTAATGTCCTGTACATCTGCTCACCGAGTCTCAGGAGAAGGAGATACACAGGTGACCTAGCTAACTGCATCTGTCATTGCAGTACACAGCTGGATATCCACTCTAATGGACAGTCAGTCTCTTGACTTGGACATTCAGTAAAGCTTTGTTCCAGGGCAGCTTTGGCAGGAACAGTAAACAATGACAAAAAGCTTCCCAATGTCAACTTGAGTTTAGCCAGAGGTAAAGCTTGGCAGTCAGGGCTTCCTGGTGCTCTCTGTAAGGACCCCATGACTTTTCAGCTATGGCCTGCCCAACTCCCACAGAATCTATGTTGGTCATATGCATGGTGAGACCTCTAACTGTCTGGGTTGTCCTGACATCCTGGGGCTGGATTCACCCCACTCTGCAGGCAAAGACAGTTGAATGGTAATGATCTATTGTAGTTTATTTACTATTTTGTTTCCTGCAGTGAAGGCCCAGATATGCAAGCGAAGAATACAATACAGTGCGGGAGAGACCTAGGACAGGCCAGTCCTGATAGCATAGAGTATAAAGTAGGAGAAGACATGAATAGATGCTAAAGACCACAGTGAGTCACTTACTTTTAAAGGGAATCTCCACATATGCTTCTTCTTCTTGGAAATCTCTGTTTAAAACTGTTAGTACGTACATTCCTGCATCTTTCTCAGTGACATTCAGGAGCATCAGCGATCCATTTTTGTACACCATCCCTTTGTCCTTGTGTTCAGGCTCCCAGATGAAGAAATTAATGTTTGTTCTGTATTTTACAATTTTCAGAACCTTGGACCAATGTTTTGTTTTGTACCAGGTAAACTCATGCATATCTTCCGGTAAATTATGAACTTGCAGAAGAATATTTTTCCCTTCAGTAGCATACTGAGGCACTGGTTTGATCATGAGTTGGGAAGAGGTGAAAGGGTTACAACACAGATAATGGGGGGCTAAAATAAAAAGAGAGCAAAAAGTTTTCACAAGGGGGATCATGGTGTTTGATGAAAAGATGGTGTCTTTTGTCCTGAGCAGATGGATTCATCATTCAGTCTAGAGTTGCAGCTGTGTGTGTCTAAAACACTTAGTGAAGGGCAGAAGCATGACCTCCTCCTTTCCAACAGGGTACCTGAAAATAATGTTTCTTCTGCATGGAATTGTCCTGTTGTTAGTCTACATAGCTGCTCCCTCACTGCCCCAAGTCACACACTGCACACTCATGCACATTGGAGTATGAGATGAGGCCTCTACTGAACTTAATAGGCCTGGAACTTTTACTTTGTAAGTTTTTCTTTAGTTTCCTAAGCAGCAAGGCTCAACCTCTGACTTCACTTAATCAATGCACTTGCTGCTTTGTCTAGTAGGCCTTTGTTCTGGTGCTGTGTTGGGGCTGAGAAAATTCTGATCTTCAAGGCAGGCTCTTGTCTTTCAAAGGTTGAGCACTAGGCTGGATGGGTGTTTGTCAGCTTGACTCTAACTATAGTCATTTTGCAAGACAAGGCCTTGGTTGAAAATGCCACCAACAGATTGGCCTGGGAGCAAACTTTAGTATATTTTTAATTGGTAATTGATGCAAAAGGATTCTGACCAATGCAGGCAGTCAAGCTCTGGGCTAGGAGTTCTGGTTGATATAAAAGAGCTTTCTGAGCAAGCGTGAAGAGCAAGGCAATGGGAACCACTTCTCCATGGGCTCATTACCAATTCCTGGATTACATTTATAAAACTCTCATTTTGGATCTAATAAATATGGCAGTTTGACCTGTATGTCCTTAAAAGATAGTTCCCTATCAGTTTTGTTTGGATTTAAGAGCAGAGTAGTAGAATAATGTTCCTCTGTATTATTTCAGTCCAGCCTTGGAAAGATAACAGGAAATAAGACTCCCTGATCTAGTGTCCCAAAAGACTAGGCTGACTCTGACATATTAGACTGATTTACTTCCAATCAAGGTCTTCCTTTATGTGGGTGGATGCAGTAGATGGAAACTGATCTGTGTCCATCTTTTTCTACCAGTGTGTCTTTTACTAAGTTATCAAACCTCCAACTAGGGACACATTGCAGAGTGAAGGTAGGCTAGGGCAGCCATGACAGTCCTGTGTGTCTAAGCCCTACCCAGCACTTAACAATCACCAAAAATCACTTACTGTCCACCCAGAGTTGCACATGTGCTTCTTCATTTCTCATATCTGTTGTCAGAATTCGTAGTGTGTACAATCCCGGGTCTTTCTGAGTGATGCCATGAAGCAGTAGGGATCCATCCCTGTATAACATCTCTCTGCCACTGTATGCAGGCCCTGTCACACAGGACTTTTGGTCTATTATGTATCGAGCAATTTCCTCATCATTAAACACACTCATTCCTTCATACCAGGCAAAATATATAATATTCTCTGGGGGATTGTGAACACGTAGAAGAACATTTCCCCCTTCAGCAACACTAGGAGGCACTGATTCAATAGTGAGCTGGTCAGAGGCAGCATGGCGCCCACACTTCCAATGGACGGCTAGAAAGGAAGAGAGAAATTCATCTAAATTGGAACTTTTATTTGACTAAGATGAGGTCCACTGCTCAGCCTGGGTTTATTGGTAAGTGTCTCCCTTTATATCTTGTTGGATGTCAGCACATAACCTTCATGTTTTCCGTGTCCCCACACTTGTCATATCCACTATATGGTTCTCTCTGTCTTCAGACCTTGTCATACTGTCACTATATCCCTGCTCACATTTACAGTGGATTTATATTGGGGTAATATCTGCCTATTCTCTTCCCTTCCACATCCTGTGTCTTTCCTCTCATTGTTGTTTTTGTGTTTATCCTGAGGTTGCTGTCAACACCAGAATTAACCTTTTAGTTTTCTTTACTTCAAGTCCTCTTAAACTGGGACATCATAAGAAACATGAGCTATCTCTTATTTAAATATCAAAAAAAATATTGCCTAGTAAAACTCGGATACCTATTGAGACCAAACAAATGAATAATGTTCCAGAACTTTGCTTATGGATTTATCTAAAAAAAAAATCACAGGTTAGGGATACTTCATTTGCTTTTCTTATTATACGTATTTTGTATTATGCTTGTATAGTAGTAGTGTAAGGGCTAGTCTAGTGAGTGTGAGAGTCCAGGACACAATAAGTGGACGTCAGAGATCTTCTGTTCATTGTTCTTAGCTTATCAGAAAATGAATCAAATGCCTGTATCTATTGGATGATGTCAGTGACTCAGACCAGCTTGACTTATTATCTGGGACACTGAGCTGAGAACATCAGTCTTCAAAATATTGTGGTCATGTTTACCAACTTCATGTAAGAATAATGTCTCCCCCATTTTACTCTTTGATACTCAGTGGGAGCATCCTAATACTGAGCCTCTATCCTACATCGTCTCTTCTCCCCTATAAACACTGAGACTCCACTCATGAACTTGCGCCACTCACACTGTCAAATGATCTTCTCATCTGTGAATAGAAGCCGCTGAGATGTGGTGCGACCTTTGCTAAGGAGCACACAAAAGGCCTCCATTTTCTCTGTTGGCATATTTGAAGTCTTTCTGAGGAACTTCTGCTCCAGCACAGCTTTCAAGCTCTGCTGTGCTTCCCCCATCTGAGCTAAACCTCTTTCCACAAAGGAAGGGGCACCTCTCAGAGTATCAAGGGTGAAGTGTGGGTCTGTGTTCAAAACTCTGTTCTGTCCTCCAATTTCAGTGCTGCCCTATGTTTCTCTCCCACCTTCTCTTTGAGTCTCTGTGCTCTAGACCACAGAGTGAGATACATGTGTAATGATCATCCTTGTACAATGAGATAATAGCAGCTGACTCTGGAACTACACACTCTTCTATGCCCTGGCACAGGTTAGTCAGTACCCAAGATGGGGAAATCAGCAGAACTGTTTGACACAGAAACACAGCAAGGTGCCCAGTCTTTGTATGTTTTCAGTGCTCTGAAAACATGAAATTTGCTCCCAGCTGGAAGGTGAAAAAACTGCCTTTGAGGCTTTAAAGGGACCAGGTGAGTGTTGTGTGGGGAAAGTAACAAATCTCTTCTCACTGAAGTCAACACAAGACTGTGTTATGAGAGAGGTCAAAGGCTCAAGAGGGACCAGGAGATTTACATCTTAGGGTGTAGGAATAAATGAATGGATGCCTAGAAATGGGCTCTGAGCTCCTTTATCTTATAAAAGATGTTCAAGACCATGGTCCACATTTTACATTTGTTTTGCACTATACTGGGCATCACCATGTGTTCCATAGTCTTTTTGAGATGCTTTGACCCTCTAGCTAATTGATTTCTGGTGGAATAATGTATCTCACAAAGGAAACACATGAAGTATAGAAGAAAACATGATTTTCTGGTAATGTAGCAGACACATTAAACAGCTAGAGTATCTGAGATAACTGTGACCAGAATTTCTACATCTGTAAAATCAGGATGGAACCAGGCTTACAAAGTAAGTTCCTGGTTCAGACAAATACTTCTGCCAGTTATTTGTATGTTCAAATGGCATTCCTGGTGATCATTTGTGGAAATACAGCTCATGTCTGGGAAGCCATCAGATCAGCATAGACTGCATCCATTTGCCTGCAGAAGAGAATTCTCTGAGCTGGATCCAGAAAAGAAGAACTTGTCAGGAGAACCTGTGTCCTCAGTCCCTTCCTTTGGGGAACATGACCTTCATATGACATTTCATCTGTCCAATAGGACAGTTAATTAATTGTCTGGACACCTGGAGAACTACCCTGCTAACTTTCTCAAGAAAGTAGCCAAGGGACATAGCCCAAAGAAGGCTCTCATAACCATGTACTATATGGATCCACATATCACAAGACTTATAATACTAGGGAACAGTGTTCTTTGTCATCAGAAAGTCAAATTTCAACACATGTAAAATAATTCTCATGAGTACGTAGAGGGAAATCTGGGACACAGATCTGAAGGCAGGTCATCATGGTAATCATATCTCTGTGAGCAGCTCATGTTTTCCTCAGTGAGACATAATGTTGATTTCTTAGAGTTCTTTCTCAAGGAAACATTTATGGTAACAGCCCCTAGAGTCTAGACAGAGGCTGATATCTTAACTCATTTACCCCACCATCTATTCCAGTGTGTGCAAGGTGAGTCAAATGAAGGATACTGATCTATTGCTATTATTCTACAACATGTGTGCCCTGCACTAAATGTTTAAACCCCAAAACTGAGACAATTTATAAGAAATGAAGGCATAGACCACTCATCTGTGTGTGTCCAATAAAAAAAATCTCATGCCCTCAAGTTCACAATGAATTACTTACCAGAAACATGGAGATACATGGCTGTTGTTGATATGATTTCTTTTTGTGCATTATACCTTCGTAGGGTATAGAATCCTGTGTCTCTCTGAGTGACCTTTTCAAGCAACAGAGATCCATTGGGATATATTTTCCCTCTGCCATTCTTCACAGGCCCTGACCCACTTAAATTCTTGTGCAGTACATGCATGGCAATTACTTGTTTCTCGTTCTTGAAACCTTTGAACCAGACAAAGGCTGCAACATTCTTTGGCTGATGGTAGTTATGGATAAGAACATTATCTCCTTCAGCCACTAGGGGTGGCACTGATTCAGTAGTCATACGAGCAGTGGTGGACAGGTGCCAGAAGGTTAAAAGGGAGGCTAAAAGAGAATTGAGAAAAACCCCCAATATTAAATGGGTGTGATCTTTACTCAGCTTTGATAAGTGAGTAGGGCTGTCCCCACCCTCCGTTGTAGATATGAACACCATGACTTTCATTAACTCAGAATATCTGAGTTGCCAGAAGCTCTCTTAGAAATTCTCTGCTTAGGTGTCTGCCTGGTTCCTCCCTCAGTATCTCACATCCCCTCTCACTTGGGCTTTTGGTGTGAGGAGCAATGTTACTCTGAATACTTCCTCTACAGAGTCCTCACTTTCTGATTTTTTTCTCCGTTCCCTTTGTGATTCTAGTCATCCTATGGCTTAATCTTTTGCATATACTGACATCAGATCCTCTTGGACAAGGGCCTTTGGTTTTGTGTGCTTGTTTTGATTTTTGTTTTTGATACAACATTTCTCTGTGTAGCCTTGGTTGTCCTGAAACTCCTCTGTAGACCAGGCTGGCATGGAAATCAGAAATTACCTGCCTCTATCTGCAAAGTGCTGAGATTAAAGGCCTGAGCCACTACCACCTGACAGAACCAGGAAGTTGTAAGGGCAGGACTAGTCAACTTTTTTGGAATTTTAAATGTCTAAAAATGACTCAGACACAAATGGATAAAGGAAAGAAAGAAAAGAAAGAAGAATGTGTCTCTATAGATTTATCTTTACAGCTCCTAGGCTTGGAGCTTATGACAATAATTATATTCAAATGTGAAATAGATGATTTTATATTTACTTGTGTAAATATATATGTGTATTTGTGAAGACTGGTGTCTACTTGTCTGTATATGAATATGTATGCAATAAATCTCTGTGGGGGCATAAGTGCCCGAGTGTGCATAGCACTTATGTGGAAAACAGAGTAGCCTCTGCAGGAGTCTTTCTCTGGATCTACTGTGTGAGAGCTGAGGTTTGGTTTCAGGTTGTCCTATCTTCACACTTTGAGGCATCTTATAGCCATCCTCTGTTTGTTGATTACTTGGAGAGGATCAAGCTTTTATGGTTGGAAACATCTGTCTTCAGAACATTACAGCCAATGTAAATTACTGTGAATATGGGGTGTTTGCGGCTTCTCTCTTATTAATATCACCTCTTGTCATCTGAAAGCTTCCAGCTGCTGAACCTCTGTTACTCATTGCACCATAACTACGAACAGATTCCTAAGTCTCCTCTTTATGAGACTCCATCCTGCTTCTTATTTCCCCTTTCCACACAGTCTGAGAGTGAGCAAACTTACCTGTGATCAGAAAGCCCTGCCATATGGTGTACCCCTTGCAGAGAATCACAGAGGGCTCCATCAATATTTTTTCTTGCTTTCTTTCCTCTGAGGTGAGAAGCCTCAGCCCCAACACAGATCTCAGACTCTGTTGTTCTTTCTCCTCCTGAGCTGACAGTATCACTCCTCAAAACCCAATAAGCCTAGAGCCGTGGGTTTGAGTCTAAGACACTGCTCTGTCCCTTCTGCTCTCAGTGCTGCCCCACATCCCTTTCAGCTTCCCTTTATGTTTCTCCAAGCAATGCATTGAGCAACAATGCTGATAAACATTCCCATGCCCTAGAGAATGATGTGTCATTCAAGGGCTGATATCTGCTATGTCTGTGCCTCTTGTCTGTCAGCACCAAAGGGGGAGACTCCATCATGTCTATGTGTCCTTGTGACACAGAGACCCACCTGAACACCCAATCTATCCAATCATCAGTGATGTCAGATGATATGTACATAATCCCTGCAGAGAAGTTGCAGCAATGTCTCTGAGGGCTGGAAAGAGTTGAGTTTAGTGATGATTAGAAAAAAAGATCAATCCTCTATCATTCACCAGCCAAATTAATAATCCTGGAGAAAGGCCTAGGAGCAGTTGTGTGAGGAGGAGTTTCATGTACTCAATATTGGGAAAGTGGTGAGCTGTGTGTTCTTGAAAGGACTGTAGGCTTCTTCTTCCTATGGAGAGTTACAAGGTAACATTTGTGCATTATGTCTTTGATATGCATAAGTCCTCTTTAAATTACCTAGATAACCTTTGTTTTTCTAGGTGATTTACCAGTGGAAATTATCTTTCTCTATGAGAGATGACAGGAGTGTGGAAATCTTCATGGTCTCCATGCAGACGATTCTTCTCAGACAGACAAAGGATGTGTCAGTTGGTTGGGGCAGGGTTTAGGGAGGGAGGTCAAGCTTAGTAGGGAAAAAATGGAGAATAGCCTCCTAGGACAGGGCTGAGCAGAACAATTCAAAGCATTGAGCAGGTACCCTGCTATTACCCCATGGAGATCACTGGGAGAACTGTCATGTTTTGTCTTGAGCTACAGCAAGCATGGTCAAAAAGCCAAATATATAATTCCTTGATACATTCATCACAGTTGGGATATAGGTTCTGATATTCTGACAATGCTCCTAATATTTTATAGTATAAAATAGGCTTGAAGTCTGTTTTGTTATATGTTAGGATGCCTATACCAGCTTGTTTCTTAGAACCATTTGACTGGAAAGTCTTTTCCAAACACTTTACTCTGAGCTAGTATCTGTCTTTGAAGTTGAAGTGTGTTTCTTTAATACAGCAGACGGATGACTTCTGTTTTTGTATCCATCATGTTAGGGTGTGTCTTTTAATAGATGAACTGAGTCCATTGATATTAAGGGATCTTAATGACCACTGATTCTTATTTTCTGTTATTTTGAGTGGTCGCATGTGTGTGTACATTTTCCTTTTTTGGGTTTTTTATTGTTGGATTATTGAGTGCTTGTGGTTTCTTGGGTGTATCTGGTTTCCTTGGTTGGAATTTTCCCTCCAGTGCTTTCTGTTTGGCCGAATTTGTGGATAGGCATTGTTTAATCTGGTTTTGTCATAATATATCTTGTTTACTCCATCTATAGTGATTGATAGATTTGCAGGGTATAGTCGTCTGAGTTGGCAGCCATACTCTTTTAGTGTCTGTATAACATCTGTTCAGGGCCTTCTTGCCTTCATTGCTTTCATTGAGTACTCGGATGCTATTCTGATGGGTCTGCTTTTTTGGATAATTTGGCCTTTTTTCTTTGCAGCTCTTAGTATTTTTCTTTGTTCTGTAGCTTTAGTGGCTTGGTTATTGTGTGGCAGGCAGATTCTTTTTTGGGGGTCTAGTCTATTTGGTGTACTCTATGCTTCTTGCATATTTTTAGGCATTTCTTAGTTTAGGTTGAGAAGGTTTTCTATGATTTTGTTGTCTATATTTACTGTGCCTTGGAGCTGATAATCTTTTTCTCCTTCAGTTCTAATTATTCTCAGTTTTGGTCTTTTCACGGTGTCCCAGATTTTAGGATGTTTTTTGGTTTTAATGTTTTCTTTAATCAAATTATTTATTTCCATAATTGAATCTTTCACTCCAGAGATTGTCTCTTCCATTTCTTGCATTCTGTTTGTTATGCTTGTATCTGTACCTCTGGTTCTATTTTTCAGGTTTTCCATTTCCAGATTTGCCCCAGTTTCTGGTTTCTTTATTGCTTCTATTTAAATTTTTGATCCTCAGATTGTTTCTTTCACTTCTTTCTTTTCTTTTAAATTTTCTTTCAGATATTTGTTAATCTTTTTCAATCTTTGGTTTTATTTTCTTCTATTTCTTTGAGGGTTTATTTTATATTTTCTTTTATGGCTTCTATTATCTTAATAAAGTTTTTTTTAAGGTCATTTCCTTCTGTTTTCTCTTTGTTGTTATGCTCAGATATTGATGTTGTAGAACTACCAGCTTCTTCTGGTGGTGTCTTGGTGTTCTGTATGTTGCTATATTTATTCTTGCACTGGTGTGTGCTTATTGCTTCCTCAGTTTACTCTTGGTTAGCTCTCACTTTGTTGTGGGCCTTGGAGCTTTGTGTCTCCAGTAATTTCAGGGGCTGCTTTTTATCAACTCTTACTTGGCTTTAGGCCAAGGAATTGTTTGTCTCCAATTGTTGCAGGGTTTGCTCTTAAGTTGGCTCTTAGTTGATTCAGTCATCTGTGGACAAGGAGCCTTCTGATTCTACTGCTGCAGGTTTGTGATGACACAGGTTTAGGCATGATTTGGCCCATTGGATGTCCCTCTAGCTGTGTTTTGCTGGATATGGGCTTGTAGAGAACCATCCCATCTTTCTTTGGTTTAGGGCATTGCTGGGTGTGGTTGGGGTGCCTGGTGCTGTGTTCTTGGACTTGGCTTCAGAAATCACTGTTTCTGCTTGGTCCTGGGGTTGGAGTGACACTCACCTCTCAGTTAGCTGTGGATTAGGGGTCTTAGGGGTCTTCCGTTAGTTGTTTTCAACACTGGTATTTTAGCCTTCTTGGGTTGAGATGATTAGGTGTAAAATATGATTTCTGAGTTTGTATTCATAGAATTTATGTTTTTTTTCTTTCATTTTACTCTTTGGTCTTTTAGTCTTTGTGGTCCAGATTTCAGGATTCCTGCATTACCTTTGATCTAGTTTAGAGTCTCTATCCCAGTTGAGAGCTGACCATATTATGGTGTAATTGTGTTTGGTGCAGCAGTGTTTTTGCATTGTTCTGACTGGTGTGGCCTGTTCCTGATCAGAAGAAGTCAGCAAGGATTGAGGACAGGACCAAAGAACATGGTAGCTGGGAAAAATTGAGCTGTGGTGAAGGACTTTGAGTACAGAATCTAAGTAATGGGACAGCTCAGCTGGAAGACAGCTCACCCATCTGTTTTTCTGACTTTGTCATCTGTGCCTCAAGGACTCTATTTTCTGTCCAGATGCCTTTGCACTGTGTCAGGGTGACAGCTAATGCTAACTAGCACACTGTTTCAAACTGTTAAGTCCTTTTCCTCTAAAGAAAGCATTCACCCATTCTACAAGTAAGTGTCTGCCTTTTGCCACTGCCATCACAAGTGCTGCTGATCACTCAAAGCCAGGGTACAGCTTAAGAATATCTACCCTGACTGTCACATTCCCCACTTCCAGATCCTGATCTCAGGGATACTGTGTTGTGTACAGGTAACATTGTGAAGAGTTTGTAAAACAGCATCATTAAATCATAAGTTTCATCCTGACTCAGTACAGGCCTTTAGGCACAGTCATTTCCTGCTGTTTATGGCTCAATTATCATCAGAGAAGAGGATGATCGTCAGCTGAGACAAATGATGATCTGGAACAATTTAGGGTAGATGAACATGGACATGGTTCAAAGGTCCGGTAATTTTTCTGGGTGTTGGTTATAATGAAAGCAAATATAGGGGATGGAGAAGCATGAGTTAGTGACAGAAAAGTATACCTAATCTTAAGTAAAGTCTCTGCTTTGGAAGTTTCTTTCTCCAACATTACAAATTCTAATACAGTATAAGATCACACAATAGAAATAAGAAATACAAGAAGAAAAAAATAATCATATCATGTAGTATCAGAGTCTCATTTGTGCTACTGCAATAGCAGGAATTTCATGAGAAAATTGAGATTTATTTGTGCTGATGACAAAGACTGGGAATTAATTTCTGTATCTATCATCAAAACCTATGCTTCACCCCTAAGCTCAGTGATATCATTCCAGCAAACCACTTTCAAAGATCTGTAATTTTCTTCACTTTGGTCCTATAGATGCCAATGGATGAGTTCTGGATAAGGAAGATATAGGATATTAAATTATTTGTAGTGATGTTGGAAATAAAGTTTACTTCACAGGATATCTGGGGCTCCCATTCAGAAGACAAGAATGCTGTACAGCTGGATGAAAGGCAACATGACAGAAGAGGTTGAGATGATTATAGGCTTGAATAAATACATGTGAGATATGTGATAAGGTTATTTGAACAGTTTGGGGAAATAGATTGAAACAAAATGTGATGTCAGCAGAATTGAGAGAAATATTGGTCTATAGCAGGCTATGATATCTCTAATATAATTAGTTGAGCAGATTCCACCCAAAACTGAGGTGTAGTTTAGCAGAATAGTACTCATGTAGCATAGAAGATCCCTGATCGTCTCCACCATAATACACAAAACAGATTAACTTTACACCATACAATGTACATGTGGGCACTGAGCCAAGTGTGAGATGTCCCTCATCTGTATCATCATGCACCTCTCTAGGAGGAAATCCTTCCAGCCGATTTTGCTTTACTGCTTGGCCTGAGTACATGTATTTACAATTGACCAGAATTTACATCCCAGCCTACGTGTCTGTAACATGGTCTGTGTCACAAACCCAAGAGACACCAAATAACCTGGCTCTAGACATTGTCATTTTGGCAGTTGTAGCCATAATAAAACAAAAATACTCATGAAAATGTTCTAGGTCAAGTGTATCTTTGAGTGGCTCTTATCCAATTTCTGATTTTACATTCATAGATTCCTGTGTTAGTTATGGCATTTATGAAAATGAGAGTCTAGTAATCTTTTGACAGCTTTAGTCTTTGACCATTTATTTTTCTCCACAGATAGTTTGTGTTCTGATTCTCATGTACATGATTTAAGGCTACAACAATCATTAACCTCCATGAGGATTGAATTGTCTTTGAGCTTTCCTATTTTCTCTGACTTTTCTTACAAGTGTGAAAGGATATATATATATATATTTGGTCTCAGTTAACTCAGTCATATTTTACAGTTCCACTCTTTTCCATGAAAGTTTCCTTTTCTTTTCTTACAGCTAAATAATTTCACTGTGGTGGTCGGGTTCCAGTTCTGGGTGCTGTCTGTAGAATGTGTCCCCACGTACTCTGTAGCAGACAGAAATAAACTTTGACTGCCACGGTCCCCCCAGCTGCTGCTGAGGGATTTTGAACAGCTACCCACCTCCAACTGAGCAAACAGAGAAGGACTGCGGACCCTGAAAGACAGACTCAGACCCGGCCCAAAGGTGAAGTGGGTTCAGCAGGCCCCAGTGCCTGAATCCCTGCCAGGGAAAATTGTGTTCCAGTCCGGTTCCGGTTCTGGGACAGGTGCTGTAAGTGGAGTGTGTCCCCACACACCCTGTAGCAGACAGAGATAAACTTTGGCTGTCAGAATCCGCCCCCAGATGCTGCTGAGGGAACTCACATGGCCACCCTGACTCCAACTGCTCAGAGAAGGATTGAAGACTTGAAATTCAGTCCGCTGCCCAGAGCAGAGGTTGAAATTGAGCAGACCTTTTTATCAGAGGTGAAAGGAGACACACAAGCCTGCTTGCCACAACTGAGCAGGAGCCACCTAATCATGAACCACTGAAGCCATGGACAGAGGCCAGTGCAAAAATTTACATAACAATATAAAGAACAACAAGGTAACTCCAGAAGAAAGTAGAGATCCTACAACTACGAGATCTGAACTTTGCAATGAAGAGGAAACAGAAGGAAGCAACACCAAAAATTCCTTTATGATGATCATGGACGCTCTCAAAGAAGATATGAAAAATTGCCTTAAAGGAATAGAAGAAAATATAAACAAAAAATTGGAAGAGATGAACAAATCTATGAAAGTAAACAAAGAAAAAGTAAACCAAAAAATGAAAGAAACATGCCAGGAACTAAAAACTGAAATAGAAGCAATAATAATAGCTGCAAAAAGTATTAAATACCTTGGAGTAACTATAACCAAAGAAGTAACAGACCTATTTGACAAAAATTTTAAATCACTGAAGAAAGAAATTGAAGAGGATATCAGAAAATGGAAAGAACTTCCATGTTCCTGGATTGGTAGGATCAACATAGTAAAAATGGCAATTCTACCAAAGACAATCTACAGATTCAATGCACTGCCCTTCAGGGACCCCTGTAGTTGTCTGTTTGCTCAGTTCAATGTGGCAGTTTGTAGCCGTGCAAATTCCCTCAGCAGGAGCTGTGAGTATGGTGACAGGCAGAGTTCATCTGCCCTTGCTCCAGAGTGTGCTGAGACTCTGCAGACAGCACTTAGTCCTGGTAGCGGAACCGAAACCAATGGGAGGTCAACTCTCCCTCCCTGGCTGGGATATAGGCGCTTGGGCCTGGTGACCCCTCCTCACCTCTGGGCGGGGTCTGAGTCTGTCCTTCAGAGACCCCTGTAGTTGTTGGTTTCCTCAGTTCAGGGTGGAGGTGGGTAGCTGTGCAAATTCCCTCAGCAGGAACTGTGGGTATGGTGAAAGGCAGAGTTTATCTGCCAGTGCTCCAGAGTGTGCTGGGACTCTGCAGACAGCACTTGGTCCCTGAAGTGGAACTGGAACAGATGGCGCAAACATTAATATTTAACATCTTATGGAAATGTAAAACACACAAAATAGCTAAAATAATTCTGTAAATAAGGGAACTTCATCAGATATCATGATTCCTGACTTTATTCTTTATTATACAGATATAGTAATAAAAACCATATTGTTGTGGCATAAAAATGGACAGAAGTTCAATAAAAAAGAGGTGTAAGAGAGAAGAGGGACTGGGAGGAGGAGGAGAGGATCCAAAAATAAATAAACAAAACAACAACAAAAGAGTAAAGAAACTCAACCAATTAGCTTAGACTTACATTAATGTGAATGGCTGTCTTAATTAATTAGAGAGCCCAGACCACTCTGAAAAGCATTATTCCTAGGCAGATAGTCCTTGGTTCTATAAGATACTAGCTAAGCATAAGGCAGAGGGTGAGCCTGTGAATGAGCAAGCAAGCAGCATGTTTTTGCTCTGATTTTCTTCAGTGTTACAGCGTACTATAGCCCCTTAAAAAAATCAAACACTACTCTTGTTCCTAGACTTCTCTTTTTCACAGTATTTTTATCACAGTAAGAGAAAGAAATGTAGAAAAGTGTATAAAAAAGGCACATCAATATGAAACAATATGATTTGTAATCAAGAGAAAAATCCACTCAGCAACATCTGGGCAAAGAAATGGTGGGATTTGGACAGCAGTGATTCACCAGTAAATACATGTGCAGTCCTCTACATTAGCGTCTTCTATTTTTTTAACCCAGCAATTTCTCTGTGTATCTTCAGATCTCCTAAATCTTATTCCATAGTCCAGGCTCACTTGTACCTAAGAGATCCACCTGTCTCTGCCTTGATAAGTGTTTAGATTAAAAGCATTTATCACCATGACTAGCTGTGTCCTGTCCTTTCAATCTCAAGAGAAATGGCCTTGGATTTCCTCTGAAGTTCATAAGCACTAGGCTCCCCCTGAGAATCCCCTTCGTCTGGATCCATACTACTTTCAATACAAGTTCAGAGCTTCCCAGGATGAATACAAAAGCCTGTCTGGATCCATCCTACATTAGATGAAATTCTGAGTGCTGAAGAGCACAGTGATCAGGAAAGAGACCCTGTACCAACCTGTCCTGAACACATCAGAGAAGTTTACATTTGGCTCTTGACCATGCTTTTAAGAGCTCTACACATGAA